>CM029124.1:3035000-3250000 GCA_016859345.1 Istiophorus platypterus
AACAAACAAATCCATAGATTTATCTCTAAATTTAGTTCACACACCGCCCGGAATAAATAAGCCATCGGTGCCATTGCCGCGAGCCGGCGGTTTGATGCGTCTGTGTCTAAGGGGGGGCTTGTGATTGAGTTTTTTTTTCATAGAAAGCAGTTAGACAGACTTAAGCACATAAAGAGAAAGTGCCCAAAAGGCCGTGTAATAGGAGGAGGAGGAGGTCGGGCAAGTTCAGCTCCACGGCAGCTGCCTCTGGTCCCATTTGCCCCAGCAAATGCCCCCCGGATGCATGATGGGGCTGTTTGCCCCCCCCCCCAAAACATACAATCACAAATAAATTTTTATTCGGATTGACATCAAGTCACGGTTTAGAGTGTGTCGATACTATCTCCGTGCCGGGGGATGGGAATTTGATGCTATCAGGGAGATATAGTATGCGACTGTAAGAGGAGGAAAAACGCTTGTGCCGGGCCAATTGATGAGGACCCCCGACGGCGGCCGGTGCCTGCGGGGCGGCGGCGGAGCCGTGGTCAGTGCTTCAGGAGACCCGAGACGACGCCCTGACGGCACCATCTTCCCCTCCCGTCTGCATGGAACGATGGCGTGGGGCCTCTGGAGGGGGCGCCGCTGGACAATCGTTGGCCGTCTGATGAGATGTGACCGTGTTTTATTTTGCAGCAGCAGGCATGGAGCGATACTAAAACCAATCATTTGCTAAAAGAAAGCTCGGAGGAGCAAATTATTTTGCTTTTAAACAGTTTCTCGGGACCAGTTAAAGAGCTTTGCTGGGTATTATTTCCTAGACAGTCTATTAAATGTGACTGGCATTAGTCAGCGATCAATCATTAAACCAGCCATTTCAAATTTTGGTAGTAACACACTTTTTAAAAATTTTGATTTAGTTTGCAATTTTTTAATCACTAAAAATGTGATAGGTGAAAATTTAGAATTTTTGATTCAGGTACCAAAAAAAGATCATTTGTCATCCGCTGCCTGTTGAACAAAATTTGAATAAAGGACAATTACATTCATCGTAGTGGGGAAAAAAAAATCAGCTCAGCCGAAATGTCGGGCACATTTTTAGCTGCGGTCCGATTCTTTGTGGTTTCCTGAGGCGGATTTAGTCCTTTTTCGACGTGACGGGGGTAAAAAAGGGATCGGAGTCTGATCTCACCGTGTGGAGCCGAGCAGCGGCGCCCTCCCGCCGATGGGACGCCGCGGTATTAAGGAAGTCCAAAGGAAATTCGGGGGGAAGGGCCGCGTTAACAATGCATTCGTTTGGAAAAAAAAATGTTGCTTTTATTTCCATTATAATAACCCTCACTGTGTCAAAAATCGAAAAAAATAGTCATGGCAGCCCGACTTAAGAAGGAACCTTCTCCTGCTTCAAATATTCATTACCTCTTCAAAAAAATCAGCCTTTTCTTCCTTCTTTACTTTTGTCTGATCAGAGGTTGTCTGGAGCAACACAGCTCGGAGAGTCTGAGAGAGGGAGGGGAGGAGGAGGAGAGAGGGAGGGGGAGGAGGAGAGAGGGAGGAGGAGAAGGGGGAGAGGGAGGGGAGGAGGAGAGAGGAGGGGGAGGGGGAGGAGGAGAGAGGGGAGGGGGAGGAGGAGAAGAGAGGGGAGGGGGAGGAGGAGAGAGGGAGGGAAGAGAAGGGGGAGAGAGGGAGGGGAAGAGGGGGAGAGAGGGAGGAAGGAGGAGGGGGAGAGAGGGATGGGAGGAGGAGGGGGAGGGGGTGGGAGGGGAGGAGGAGGGGGAGAGAGATGGGAGGAGAGGGGATGGGGGATGCAAGGAGAGGGGGGAGAGATAGGAGAAGGGGGGAGAGGGATGGGAGGAGGGGGGGTAGGAGACGGACGTTGGCCGGGTGCGACCTCTGCAGGGGTCATGTCCCCAGCAGGGGTCGCATCCGGCCGTCGTCTCTCCGGAAAAACCTTGAAACGCAGAGCAACAGGGAGCATCTGGGTCCACTGTCCCCTCCACAGGCCAGTGGCCGAGGCCGGGGGGGTGACGGGGGGGTGACGGGGGGGGCATGACAGATATCCTCACACGGAGATAGTCCTCCCTCCATCTTGTCCTCACAGACACAGAAAGGGGCTTTAAATTAGAAAGAGGAGAAGAGGCGTTCGACTTTCACGAGGCGCAGCCCCTAAGGACGACGGCAGGAGACACCGGTGGGGACGGACGGCAGCGGGAGGCGGGGGAGGCGGGACGGGTGCGAAGGTGCGTCGGTAAGGGAGCGTGGGTCAGACTTCGGGGAGGCGGCGTGACCAGGCCAGACTCCGTGAACCGACCTTCACCAACCAGTTCTTGCTGTTAATAAGGAATTGTGGTTATTGATTATTTAAGTATCTGATAAATCACCTATCGTGTCAGTTTAGTCTGAAGATTTCTGCTCTTGCAAATGGCTCAAGGCATCGTTTTCCTCTCTATTTCTTTATTTACATAAAATGCGTCTGATGTGGTGCCCTCTGCTGGTCGGAGATGTCGCAACCCCTGACTCCCCCCCCCCACACACCCCCCCGGCGCCACGGATGGGAAACCGTCCTCTTTGCCCACACGAAGACCTCCAACCCCACACGTGGCCCCACTAACACACACACACACACACACACTGTTAAGCCTGTGTGTCTCCCTCGGTATTAAATGGGTCTTAATACACAGAATAATGGCGTCCTGGCTTCTCAGACAAGACTAATCCACTTTCATGCCACGGCGCTCTGACGTGTCAAGCCTTGTTCGTCGTCCCTGCCTCATTAATGAATGGAAACATCAATTAATCTCCTTATTAATGATTCATGGACTCTATATGCTAATTCCTTCCTTCTGCGTTGGGGGGGGGGGCTGGAGTCAGCACGTTGAGATGACATGAGGGGTTCCATCATGGCTTTCGAGTGCCTTTCCACCTAAGCGGTGCGGCAGCGGCGGCAGGTGCTCTGTTGCACGCCAGCGTGGACGCTACGTGGCTAAAACTTGCCGCCGGCGCTACACGCTCTATAGCTTGCTCCATCGATTCATCCGCACGGTCGACGCCACTCTCGGGCGTAGATGTTGGATATATATTGATATAAATAATTAAAAACCAAGATTGTAAGGACTGAAATAAAAAGCCCTGGTTTCATCGTGCGGTTTCCTGCAGCTGTTGCTCTGCGGCGTCTCCAAGCTCCTGTTTCTCCTCCGCAGAAGAACTATTTGTGTTTAGGACAATAATTTCCCAGGAAAAAAGAAAGGATAGCCAACAGAATCGAGTGGCGACTCCCCTCTGTTCTTATGCGGCTGCTCCTCCCGTCATATTTCTTTCCTTCCCCCGGCTCGACGGCGGGGGGGGTGCAGGCGCTGAGCCGGGCTGTCGGACGAGCCATCAATCAACCGCGGTAATCGCGGCCCCGTCTCGTCCTCCTCTCCGACCTCCTCCGAAGCGACGCCGAGCCAAGGCCCCGGGTCTCGCCCTCCACCGGGGGCGGCGGCTTTTCCCCGCCTTGTCGTTCACCCAGTTTGTTTTTGCCCCTGGCTGCCGATCGGCGCGGAAGCGATGACTAATCAGGGCTAATCGACGCTCCACTTACCCGGTTAATATTCGTGGCGCTGACCTTTTTTTTTAGCGGCACGCTAAGCAGATGGCAGCAATCAGCATCTTGATTGGCTGTGGGTGTGTTTACATGGAGACTAATAATTTGATTGGAGGCACATTAAGGGCGACAGTCTGATTATGTAAACACCTTTAGTAAGTGATCTTAAGTTAAAGGTTTACTACACAGGATTTACCAAAAAAAAACCTGTAATCCCTCTAAGTCACTTCTGACCTTACGCCTAGAAGTCGTAGTATTTACCTGCGGAGGCGACGCCCTCTGCCTCCTTTGGCCAGTGGGTGTTTACCCCCCCCCCCAATAAAAGGCCTCGTTTGTCATTTCCCAATGTTCTTGTCAAAGTGGGAAAATGATTGTGGGGATTCCCCCACAAATAACAGGCGAGGATCTCCTCCGCTGTCACTGTCATGGAGTGTGTGTGTGTGTGTGTGTGTGTGTGTGTGTGTGTGTGTGTGTGTGTGTGTGTGTGTGTGTGTGGCCGTTGTTCTTAATCAGAGAAGGTTTACCACTAACCTGATTCCCTTTCTTTTATTCTCTGCGTAATTGGTAAACAGGTTGAAGCGTGTATAAAGTGTCCTACACATTAACAGGGTGCTAGGAAATGAAGCCGAGTGAATTATGGAAGGTTCAACTATGTTTAATAAAAAAAAAAAAAAAGCCAAACACCAAATAAAAGTCGGCCCCTCCAGCCCCCCCCTCCTATTTTGCGATGCTAATCAGATTCCTGCGGGCTACCTCCCCGCTAGTTTTCCTGCGCGCTAACCAGATTACCACACACGTCATGTAAAATTCGGGAAATCAGGTTAGCGGGAACCATGTAAACACTTTAATCAAACAATTACCTAATCGTTTTATTCACGGTGATCACCGGTGTGTGCGCTGTGCTAGCGAGCCGATTGTCTTCGCCGAAGTGTGTATCACGCACGTATTGATAGATCATACGGATACTCGTTTCCTTATCGTATGTATGTAGATACCGTTTACATATACATATCCACGGACCCGGCGCAGGCAAGGACAAGGTATCACGCACATGATGCAGATGAGATTATCCCGCTGACTTGTGATATGTGGGATTAGCGTGGGATCGGGGGTTTCAGGCGAACGGTGGCTGGAGTCGATACGTATCCATTTGCACATTAATGAACTGTGAACTGACGGCCATCGCGGGGCACAGGAAACGTTGCCTCAGCATCAATGTCATTATCATCTAAAAGCAACTTACTGCGGGCGGCCGTGGCGGCGGCGGCGGGGGAGGCCTAAAAAACAAAAAATAATCCAAAATGAGTCACGCGATCAGCGCGGCACCGTCGATGTTACGAAACGGACTCAGATATTGTTGCCATCGTCTCATGTTGTACTGTTCTGATCTGAGAGCAGCTGTCTGGTCTGAATGTGTGTGTATGTATTATATATGTATAACATACATACCCAGATATCTCCCTGCACTACTCGGGTATTTAGATTTATTGTGACCACTGCGACTCAGTAATGTTCAGTATCTCAGCTGCTGATAGTTCTTGTTGCACTGTTTTTATATCCTGTTGCCTTAAAGGGAGCATATACGTTTAGACATATATGTACAGACTCGTTTATATTTGATACAAGCCTCGTTTATCTTATTTGTCTCTGTTGTGCCTCTCTGAACCAGTGTCGTCGCGCCCTGTGCCATGACAGTAACGGATCGCTGGCTCCGGCTCCGGTTCTGGTTCTGAATAAAAGGGCCCTGTCCACAACGTCCCAGTGTCTCGCTGAGATTTGAGCTCGGGCAGCAACGACTAGTTTGGGCAGTTTCATTACATTTATCTCATCAGCAGAACAACACTGGCCACTTTTTCAAGTGTTTAAAAGTCCTATGTGTTGTGTTCTGCAGACAGCAATCGTGGAAATGATGATGGTCCTCTCATTGTTTTGCAATATGATTTTTCTCCCGACAGCCGACGTTTATCTCTTCTAGCCAAACGGATGATCTATCTCAACCTCGGCCTGTTCTCAGTGGATTTAATTATCTAAACATAACCACACATTAATCGCAAACGTGCCAGATCGCTCTCGTGTGGGTTCTCGGGGCTGGAGCCGTCGTAGCGATCGCTAATAGAAGCCGCCAGCAATAAACGACCCGCTCTGCCACGAGGTGAGGCCGTCGGTCGAACAGCTCCCGGACAACTCGATTCCCTTTTCACACAATGAAAAGATCAGCGCCAAAAAAAAAGAAATAGGAACACAATAGTTTGTATTTTCCTCAGGAAAGAAATCATGATTGGTATTTATGACAGACTCGGCCTGGCCTTTGTAGGTCACAGCAGTAAAACTGGAAAATATGAAGAAAAACAGCCACAGCGCGAAGGCGCCGGCGTCGCCAGGCTCCTTCTGTCTCTAGGTGCAGGGGACGCGTCGAGTCGGACTTTGACCTGGTTAATTGGGGCTGGCGAGGTGGTGACATAATACGAGGTGACGCAGTGACTGAGGGGAAGGAGGAAACGCTCGTGGAGAGGAGGTTGGGTGACGGGAGCCTGTAGGTGGTCGGAGGACGCGGCGCGAAAGCCCCCGATTCCCTGGAGATGCAACCCTGCATGAATTTAGGGGGATTACCGAGATGAGGGTCTTTGTTTCCACGCGCTTGAAGGAGGGAAGAGGGGAAAGTTTCTCGTCTCCATGGCAGCATTTCTCTCGGCCGTCGGCTTGCAACTGACCACCTGACACTTGTGTGTGTGTGGCCCCTAAGGTTGTACGATATAACCCCCTCTTAATGAGATGATTTACAAAACCACCACAATCTCCGCAGCAGTGTCCCTTTCACCTGGGGTCACATGATGCGTCTTCAACGATCCCATTGGCTAAGTCGTGTGTGGGGGCAATCGTGTCGTTGGATGCCTCCCGTCTTCCCGTGGACGAGGGACGGGGCCGCCGCTAGGCCAGCAATATGTGCGGCGTGATTGGTGTGATTTGGCGTTTTTTGGCGTGACGCGGCGATGACGCGGCTGATACAGGCTTCGTTGTGTGACATGACATATAAGCCCCGTGATGCACCCACCATGTTATGCATTGTGTGGGTTTTGGGCCTATTTTCATGCTGCCGGTCGCTTTTAATTCAATTCAGGCTCGAATTTATCATCATTCGTCCACACACCTGCACCAACTTCCCTCTGGTGTACATACATTTTAAAAAACGGGCTTCAAATTGTCTAAAATAATTCAAAAAACTCAATATTTTTAATATTTGTGTCTTTAAACGCAATAACTTGTTCAGGGTCGTCCTTCGTCTGTAGTGGATTCCTGAGGGTGGATGTGTCGGTGCGAATCACTTGACTCCCTGAAAAATTTTCTTTTTTCAATTGTGTTTCATTTATATTTCTCTGGGGTTGCCTGTAACTGCACTGGCTAAACAGTAGTAATACAGTCGTGCGAGGAAAAAAATAAAACTAAATTAAAAAGGCAGCCGAAATGAAATAAGCTCCTGCCAGATGTTCTCGTCTGCGTAGCCAAATTGATTAAATTATAAATACCTGTGCTTAGTATGCAGGAAATGAGCTTTCGCTCGGTGGAGGTGGTCGTCGGGGGGGGGGGGTGTTATTAGTCTGTTTCCTGTGCGGGGATGCGGCAACATATGGACGCCAATTTATCTTTTCGTGAAAAGGAAAAAAAACAAAACACTTGCAAGAAATGAAGCCAACGGCGCTGAAATGGATGAGACGGCGAAACGAGGACGTCGTTGGCTTCATTTGTCGCAAAATCCTCAAAACCCCCCTTTTTCTTCACGCCCCTAAGCCTGAGAGCTGAGGAGCACAATGCCCAGAGAGGCACTACTGGAACATTTGTCCATATAAATAATATAGCGCGGCTCTTTTTCTTGAGCCAGGCAGGGTGGGGGGTTGGGGGGGTGTTTGCCCGAAAGCATTTAGCTCGGGGATCGACGCAGTTCATCAGCGGCGATGGGAAGTTTTAAGGAATACGGGGCCTTCGGGAAAAACAAACCGTCGGCTGGTCGCAAACGTTTTCTTTGGCGGAGGCAACGTCGTGCTTTATGCCCACGTTTCTCCCCCTGAGCTGCCCTCAGCCTCCCTCGAACACATTCCTCCGCCGCCGCCACATCGTAGGCCCGGCCGTTTGCCGTGGACCTGGAAAAAACGGACGCCGGCAACTACGATCCGCCGAGTTAATTTTCGAGGCGAAAGGCAAAGCATTCTCCGTCTGCTTCAGAAAAAAAAGGGAGAGAGATTGTACTTTTCTCTTTTTCACATCAGTAGAAACTGAATCTCTTTGGATTATTAAAACTGCCTCCGGGACAAACTCGGCGTCTGAAGATATCGGCTCCGGCTCCAGCTCCAGGGGAAAAAAAACTCAGAAGATTGCATTTTTCCTTTGTTTTTTTCAGACATTTTATAGTAAAAGAATCTATCAATTAATTTCTATGATTCTTATTATTTCTACAGAAGCGTCGCTCTAATCCACGGGAAAGAAAACCCATGAAACGCTCGCTCGAAGCACAGGTGGCTGATAAAGCATGAGAAGAGGATGTTGGTTTATTTATTTATTTTTCCTCTTGTCGCTTTTCTCATTGTCAAAATCGCGACATTTGCGCCGCCCTCGCTACAGGAACAATTACATCCAAATTACATGTATTCAGCCGCGGCGCGGGCATTATGTCTGCGGCGGATTCCCCTTCAAGAGGGCGCCTCCCCGCCTCGTAGCCGCGGTTCTCGCTTTACGTCTCACTACATCTGCGTTGCTTTTTTTTTTTTTTTAATGCTAAACAGCCACGCGGCAGAGACGACGCGCCCCGTGGTGTCATATTCTTGAACGTAAACCACGTGCGGATCTGAATAATTCACGACTCCCGCTGCCTCCGTGTCACTACCTCACCTGGAAAAAAAAAAAAATCCAAATTTGACTTCATCATCTCGAATGGCGCCGCGTGTACGCGCTGGAAACGTGTGAGCTCGGCAATGCCAGCGCAACAACAAACGAAGACGATCTTCCCGCCAACGGCGACTGAAAAGGCGTCTGACTACTCGAACGGCGGCGGAAGGGAAATCTGCCCCTGGAGCCACGAGTAACTCACCTGAAACCTAGAGGAACACGAGTCTCCTGCCCCCCCCCCCCCCATGTGTTGTTGCTGTTGTTTATTTTTTCATCTTTATGAAAATGGACAGACGGGATTTTCCCTCTACTCACAAAACCAAACGGGGGGCTGTTCTTGACACATTTTGAGCTGATTTGCAGTAAGAGGACTTGTCTTTGGTTCCGGTCTTCGTAGACTGTTCCTCCGGGTAACGTCATCGAAAAAAACTGTTTTGCCTAAAATGCTTCCGCTGTAATGAAAACACCAAAGTTTTACGTGTCCGGTTTAGGTTCATTAAATGCTTCATTTGCATAAACATTGAGGAATCGGCTTGAGATGAACCTGAAGTTCAACAGTCAAGTGAAGCTCATGCAGTTGTGTAAAAATCAGAGCCGTCTTGATTTTTGTGTCACTGCTCCTTTACGTCATCTTTATATTTGTTTCAATGAACAATAAAATTGAAAGGACCTTAGTGGACTCCTGCTCTCTAGGAGCACACCAAGCCTTTTAAGTGTGTGTGCATGCACACACACACACACACACGTGTATATATATGTATATGTAATATATTTGTGTGTGTGTGTGTGTGTGTGTGTTTTTATTTTTTATGTAATGCAGACAGCCACCGATAAGGGGAAAAAAAAAAAACCAAGGTGGTAAGACAAGCGGCCAGCAGACACTTTTCCAATAAGACGAATACCTCACCATACACACACACACACACACACGTTCACTTCGGGGATATACAAACACACTTTCACCGACGAGGCGAGGGTGGGAAGGCGGTTGCCATGGCAACCGTGCAAGGGCTGCTGGGGAGGTTTAACTGCCCCGTGGAGACGGGCGAAGACGGAGAAGGGTACGAGGGTGTGAGAGGGGGAAAAAATTAATAAATATATAAGATTTACAGTTCTCCACAGACCTTGGTGTTTCTCAACTCGGGTTCCAAACCACGGGAAACCGCACGGAAACCGAGAAGCGCAAGACAACGGATATAGAGTGAAAGTAGGAACGAGGCAAAAGCACCAATAAATCAGAATAATCTACGTCGCTGATGTGGGAGGAAAAAAGAAAAAAGAACCGCTGAATTATAAGGGAAGTAATTTATTTCAAGGCCCACTGCCTGATGGTGGAAGTGGCTGAATTGAAAAGCCATTAGAGATGAAAACACCAAGTAGAGGTTGAATGGGCAAATTACTGGTGTGTTTGTGTGTGGGCGGGCGGACGGGGGGGGGGGCTCACTGCCCGCCACCATCAAATATAACCTTGATGGATGATTAGTCGGATCCGGCTCAACGGAGAACGTAGAGTACATCTGACTTCTGGCGCCGGCTTTTAGCCGCGGACGGTTTTAACGTACATAACAAAATCGGCGTTTGAGTCCTCGATTCCTTCCAGCCGCTGCAATGTCGCTTCGCTCCGCGTAAGAAATGACCATGAGGACAACTGCAACCGGAGGCCTTCTTTTCTTTGTGTTCACAAGGGTTGTTATTCTATTTTATATATATATTTTTTTTTATCGGAGTTGAGGTTATGGATTCCCGGCGGAGTGATTGTGAAAAGAAATAAAAATGACATAAAAAAATATATGCGCCCAAGGGTTGATGGTGTGTTCGTCACCCGGCTCCTGGCTGAAAAAACTTTTTCTCTTTTCTTTTTTTTCGGTGGCAGAAATAAAGTTGAAAATCCTTCTTGTGAGGTTCAGTGTTTAAAATTGTTGTTTTCCGTATTATGCTGATTTTCTGAAAGCGTCGAGAGCGTCTAACTGTCAATAATGAGGGAAACCGAAGAATCGTCATATTTAGCCGCATTTCAAAGTAGCTTTAGACAAGTTTGACTTTTTTAAAAATTTTAATTTTAAACTAACAGTGCAAATTAGTCTGTGGATTAACTAAGCTGCATTTCGGAGAAGCCTTCACACACACACAAGCGCCGGCGCTTGGCAGTTGTAGACCGGTGATTTGTCACGTTTCTGAGCATCATGCCCCCGATTTAACGACACATTTCCCTGCTTCACCGACTGATTTGATTCTGGGAGGGTTTTTTATTTTGGAGGGAGCAGTGCCTCCACTCTCGCCTGACGTCCAGAGGCCGGATTTTTGGCAGCGGACGGCGTTGATGGCGTTGACGTCTCTTCGCCAACTGGATCAAACTCTCCAGCTGGTCACTGTAATGAATTTATCTTTTTTTTTTTTTTTAGAAATCAGAGGAAGTGGGCAACGTATTAACACGTGCAAAAATTCAGCTTTTTGCCTGATGCTGCCGTCGCCTCGGGCCTAATGTGTTGTCGGTTAAAAAAGAGCTGCGTCAGTTACCCATTTGGCCACTAGGGACCAGAGGGACCTGAGTCGGCCCACGTATTTGTCATAAGAGAAAAAAGTGGGTTTCAACACAATGCAGAATGTTAATGTTGATTAGTCGTTGAAGCTTTTCATTGCTGCCTGTGTCTGTGTTCTCTCTGTGCCTTTTAGGGTCCTGTTGGACCGAGCACATTTTAGACAGGGGGGCTATTATCCCTGGATTTATTGGGGTCTGGTTGTCCCGGGTCCTTTTCTAGAACGGGTCTTGTTTTTCGATAAATCAGTACATGTGCTTCGGGTCTGAGCAGGTTTCCCATGGGTCCGTATCAGGTTTTGGTTTCAAATTTGAGAAACTCTATAATGTACATTCCCACTGTTATTACCTGTTAAAATTTTTACAGCTAACATTTGCCTGTTTACACATTTAAAGAGACACACGGCAACATTAGCTTTCGTTTGTGTCCCTGCCCACTAGATAAATGTGCGTCCAACTGTCATTTTAGCTCTGCTTTTGGTCTCCACCAGCTCTTGAGAAAACTATCTGACTCCGGATGTTCCCCTTTCCTCACCCGGCCAGTTGCTGACTCACTATCTGGGTTTACCGGAGCTTGTTTCGGGTCACGCAACCAAAACCATTTTGCAGCAAGAGCCGAAAATGCTCCAGCGTGTTGAAAGTCTTTCAATGTGAGCAAACCCCGTCCACATTGTGCGTAGCCATTGATTTATCGCTAATATGAGAAAATATTGATCGGCGGAGCTTTACAGTCAATACAGTTGATGGGTAACGTGTTTTGTCAGTCCACACATAGTTATAGTACATATGCAACGTGCAGATCAAAACCTCAGGGAATCAGGGACCGAGTCGCTATCTTGTTCTTCGTGGTTGACCTTGGAGTTTGCATTATACAATATGTTTGTGTGTGTGTGTGTCTGTGTGTCTGTGTGTGTGCGTGCGTGCGTGCGTGCATGTGCGCGCACCGTCCTCAGCCCGCCGGAGATGAGCCTGGGATAAGACGTGCTCATTTATTATTCAATTAAAGATCTCTGAGGTCGCGGCAGATCATTAGCCGTGGAGGTTATTTCAAAGGGAGGGAGACGCACGAGCGCAAACAGAGACAGACCTGGGGGGGGGGGTAAGAAAGAGGTTACGAGATTCAGGGAGACGGAGACAAATGTATTGATTATGCTGATCGATCTCTCATGTCATTATTTCGTCCGCTCTTATTTTGAAACCACAATTCCCGATTACACCGCCATGCTGCGCCTCCCGCCGAAAAACAATTTTATCGGCTTTGGCCGCCGGCGTTTTTTGTTTCGCTCATTCAACCGAAGACTCTATCGAGGTGGGAGGGGGTTCGCGGTGCAGTTTCTAAAGGGGGGGCAGGGGGGAGCTTGCCTGGTCCACGCTCGACGAGCAAATTGGGAAGATGCTCCCTGAGACAGAAATAACCTCGGCTCCGGCAATAACAACAGCTCGGCCGCGCAATATTTCTTGTCGCGCACGTAATAAAATCAGAGGAATTTCCAGAGCCGCAGCCTTTTCAGACAGTGACGACGATAGAAACTTTAATAGACTTTTGTGCTATCGATTTTTTTTTTTTCTCTCTCTCCGGCCATCAAATGTTGAGTGTGGAGAGAGATAAATAATGAAATGGTAGACACACACACACACACACACACACGAGCACAGCCATTGACACCTGCGGTACACTGTAGATGTGCCTTTTTATAGGGATGACGAGCAGGTTGAGGGCTCACCTCAGTCTCCATGGAAACAATTAGGGAAAAAACGTACGTCCTGTTGTTCCCTGTGAGGCCTCTAGGTGGCTTGAGCCCCAAAAGTTGAGACGAGCCGTCCGAGCGAATCGACAGGTGAGGCCGCTCACCTGACGATGTTCAGAGCAAGATTCATTATCTGTGCAATAAATAAAGACCGATGTAGTATTCTCAAATTTTAATTTAATTCTCTAATGGAGGCCAGGGGTTTATTTCAGCTTTAGTTCGGGGGGGGGGGCAGACAGGCTGCAGACGGACTTTTTTTTTTTGTTTTAAATTATCATTAAGTCAGAAGCCCCGTTTAATGTGTTGTCGTTGCCGTCTGTCAGCAACAAAAAAACCTCAAAACCTTTGAAACTTGTAGAGGGAACTCTGAGCTGCTCTGAGCTGCTTCAGCTTTTAGCACAATAACGTAAAAAAACAAAATCATCAGCATCTACGTCAGAAAAGAGAAGCTCGGGACAGAAGGGAGATGGGCTCGTCGATTTTAGCCCCATCTGATGCAGAAAGAAATGAAATTTAAGGAAGAATATTAACAGCGCTCCCCAGACGTACATGTTTAATGTACATAGACGCAGCAGAGAGAAACTGGAGAAAGAAGCTCATCGCAGACGACTGCGTCATAGTGATTCTCGTATAAACACATAAATAATTATAATGAAGCCATAGGAAGAGGGAATAACTTTTTTTTTTTTAATCCTGGATTTAAACCAGGTGAAAAAATTAATCTTTCAAATAAGTTCAGGAGGGAAGTTAGAGAGATAAAATATGTGACGTGCAAAAGCTCTGCCACCTAATTACTCTGGGGACATCATGGTGTTTATATATAATTAGACTAGTAATGTTCCTGTGGTATGATGGCTGAGGACAACGTATACAAAAGTGAGTTGAAAGTGGGACTAAGAAGCAGTTCTTTCCTGGGGGGGGCATATGGTCATGTTTCCTGAATCGTTTAAACACGGCCTCACCCTCAAGTGTGATGTTTTGATAGCGGTCGATGTCTCTGTGGGACAGCGACCCCCCTTTGCCTCAGCCTCCCGTCGGCCTCAGCCTCCCGTTTCGCTTTTTACGGCTCGACTCAGACGCTCCACAATTCAAGTCTCGTTCGTTTCGGTGCTTAGATATTAATGGCCGCCATCAGACCCGCTCCCTCCACCGTGTTTGCATTTAAAACACTTATTTTCACAAAGATTAATTAGCGCCGCCATCCCTTTTGAGCTAGGAAGCACTTCGATGTGATGTCACGGCGCCGACGGGCGAACCAGTCACCAGCAGACTGGGTCAAAAGTCGATCGGAGGGTCGAGGTATGTGGAGAAGTCCCGGAGTGTGATGGCGTCCACAGCAGGAATGACTGCGATGCTCCTGGCAAATGGATGAACAAAGCTGAAGACAATGGGAAACCAAAACCAGGTCCTCCCTCTGTCTGCCCCCCCCTTTCTTTTTTTTTCCAAGTGCTGAGGGGAAAAAAAAGACACTTGAGCCCGGGAGAGGTTTGTGGACACAGTGGGAAAACTGTGGCGGGCAGGTCCCCAGGGCCCGGGTGGAGGACCGGTTCTGTCGGCACCGCCAGGGAACGCCGCTTGGCGCCAGTCACGCAGGAAGAGCTGGACCGGCTGAATGTCAGTGTCTCTTCGACCAACCCGTGTGCCCAGGAATCAAGGACCCCCCCCCCCCCCCCACACACACACACACACACACAGCAATAACTCGCTCCAGTGCACTGTGTGTGTGTGTCTGTGTGTCTGTGTGTGTCCAAGTTAGCGCGTGCGTTTAGGTAACGGCAGCAAACACACGCCAGGCCTTCCCCAGGCACAAACCCGGGCACTGGCGCGGCAGAGGAGCTTTTTTTTGCACTTGAGATCTTTCCCCTGGCGGTGGCGCGGCCCTGGCATCAGTCCACCGACCCGGTCCATTGTATCGCGGCGTGGCACAATAACGCGTTTACCACCGATTGGCCACGGGGACGCTCATGCCCTAAATTAGCCGTGACTGAGCTCTTCAGCCGGGCCCGTAAGTAGCTGTGGGCACGGAAGCTGCTGACGGCGGCGGGGACGGTGCGTGACCTGGAACCCGTCGTCATGACGGAGCCGCCTGCGCCTCAGAGACCTGAGTAAACCGAACTGACAAACTGGTGCATTTTGTGATTTTGGCACAGCTACATCTCTGGCATCAGTCCAGTGGATCCTCCAATGCACATCACGCTGGATAAGTCACAGCGTGTGTGTGTGTGTGTGTGTGTGTGTGTGTGTGTGTGTGTGTGTGTGTGTGTGTGTGTCTCCTTATCCCATACATGTCACAGCAGTGTGTGGTCGTCACTCTGCAAGATGACAGACGTGTCGTTCACTGCTGTGCTGAAATAACTTGAAAACCGCGCGTCTCACAAACAGTAAAAAAAAGGAAAGAAAGACAGGACGCGCCGCACTGGAAGGGAAAATGGCGGCAATCCGTTTCCGCAGCAGCTCGGAGGAAGTCGTCGTGGGACCCTAAGTCAAAAATCAGTTTTCCACAAAGTATTTTTATAATATTGACAGTATTTATTGCACCATTTCGGATCTCAGTCCCAATACATGGAATATAGGCATACATATTTAAATATTCTATATTAAAATACTGTATATCCCCCACTGCCCTGGGGACCAACACATCAACTTTCATGAGTTTAGAAAAAATAAAAAGCCCCATTTTTGGCATTTTTCCAAACAGTCCAATGGGGTTTTAGGAAGTGGAAGAATTTTCTCAACCCGCAGAGGAAGATTTAGTCCTTTACTTCGTCTGAGAAATTCCAAATCAGCAAATCTGGACACGCCCGGTTTTCATTTGGCAGCGAAATGAAGGTAGAAATAAACAAAAACTGAAAACGATGTTGATTAAACTGAAAATTTGCTCCGCTCTGCATGTTAGAAACGAACACCCCGTTCTGTGTTTGATAAAGAGTTGAAGGTTGTTGCGCTCCGTCTTCCTGCGCCTTTGTCCGAGGCTAAGGAAACGCCAGCAGGGACCGAAATGCTGTGCGAGAACAGAAAAACTCGTACGATGCATCTTTCAGATGTGGCTACGATCAAATGTAGGACACGGCGCTTGTCCTCATGGTCGAGGAGGAAACTATTGGGTGGAAGCAGCTGTTAAGAGTTCAATACGGAGGCTGCACAAGAAAATCAAATAATGCAGAAACTCGGCGTCGGGGAGAATCTGTGTGGAGGTTTGTCCAGCGGTCCGGGGGTTTTGCCTGACCCCTCCCCGCGCCCCTGGGTGCAGCCCACCTCCATCCCCGCCGACGCAGATACCCCCCAGTCACCGCCTGTAATTTGGTGCAGGAAGAAGGTGGATTTTCTTTTTTACGATTATGTTGTGGCAACACACGCTGGCTGTCTTTTTATAAAGGAGGTTTCTCACCACTTTTAAACCTCTCTAACAGGCACTTGAGAGTATCTATATACCAGCCTTTACTACATGAGCAGGTTCTGCCATTGTTGTTAAAATTGTACCTCTGGTGTGCCCCCCCCTCGCGGTAGTTTCCGCCGTCTCCTGTATATCTGTATCTTTATGTCTGTCTTTCCAGGGGGCGGTGAAATATTCCTGTCGTGAACAGTAAAGCCAGAGCTCTAGCAGAGAGGGTCGGTCGTAGTCGGCTTTCAGACTTCTGCCTCATCCGTCTGAGACAAAAGGAGGCAGCGGGAAGGGGTGTGGGGGGGTATGGGGGGGGCATGGTTATGGATTCCACTCACAGCCCAGCGCTTGGCAGCCCTCTGTGGGCAGGGGCTCACATCTGGCAGGTGCTTGTTTATGAGAGCAGTTAACACTGGATCAGTGAGGCTTTATAACAAAACACACACACATACAAAAGAGTTGTTTTTCCTCTTTTTATTTTTTATATATATATATATATATATATATATATATATAATTTTTATAATTTTCTGCAATCTGCAGGCAACAAGCACAGTCTCTACAGGTCAGAATCGCTGCCTTAGATAAATGAATTTGCAGAAATATTTAGCAAAAGATTTGTCAGATTATTTTAAAAACTAACAGATAAAGAACATAGGATGTTCCAGTGGGAGAAAAATCAGCTGAAAAATCTTAAGGGATCTTAGGAAGTCTTAGGACGTCCTAGGTTCTTTTGTAATTTCATTTTCCCCCAAAATTGACTGTTAAAGATTAATGAAGATGGTCAAGTAGAATTTTTTGTTCCTTCAGTTCCTATGAGTAGTTTTTAAACTAGAGCAATTTATGATTTAAAAAAAAATGCATCAATTGTCATAATTGGAAAGAGTTCTTTTTTTGGGGGGGGGTTACAGAGAAAAGTGACAGACTTCGAAATCGCACAAATGCCACAAAGGCTTGATGCTTTCACGTTGATCCCTGCGACAACAAGGTCACCAATGCCGAGGATGTGCATTTGTGCGGGTCACTTTGCTTTAAATGCATATCGGAGATCTGCTGGGTCTATAAAGCCGAGTGTTTGTACGACAGGAGCTGATCCAGATAAAAGCTGAGCGAGCAGCATTCAGCAAAGATAAAAACCGTATTAGTCCATCCTTCATCACCGAAGAGGGAATGGAAAAAGGAAAAAGAATAAAAATAAATATGTGACGATAAACGATTCCACCACACATGAACACACTCACACTCGTGCAGAGCTGCTCATCCCTGACTGGCGGGGGGGGGGCATCTCCTACAGCTCACACCACTGCTGACAGGCTCATTATAGCGGAGTTAGAGCGGAGACCTTGGGTGCGATGGAGTCAAAGTCATTCCGGCCAGCGTTCCGCTCCAGCTCTGGATCCCACTCGGTGTACCGCTTGGGCAGCACAGACACCACAGCACAGCACTGACCCCCCACCACCACCACCACCGCGCCACCACCCTCAACCCAGCCCCGACCCCCAGCCACCACCACGGCTGAGCCTCTGCTCCCGTCAGGTGCCTCGACACTAAGGACAGATCCCAAATTGGAGCAACTCAGGAAAAAGGTTCCCGACGACCACAAACGTGTCAGTCGGCCTCACAGGCTTCGTTAGTGCCACGAAACACGTGTGTTTAGGGGCATTTACGTATATCGTATATCGCAATCAGCTGCCGTTGAGAAGCCATATGCAACTGACCATCAGCTGTTGATGGGGGGCATTGCAACATGTTAGCACATTTGAAGGCATCCGCTCATTTCTGCGGGAATTCGTCGCATCCGTTCATCCGTGGGGGCGACTTCATTACGCCGACAGAGACGAGACGACAACCGTCGTCCGCGGCCCGTTGAGACGTCTCATTGTCCCGTGGTTGACTGGCGCCGCGCCGGAGGCCGTCCGTCGCTGGAGGGATCGCGATAAATCCCGCTCACGACTCGCAACGCCGCGACATCCCCTCTCCCCCCTTTTTTTTAAATCTCCGTCCCACCTGCTTTACCTCGATATTTAAATATATATTTATTTTGTATTTCCCTTTCATTCCCGATCTCTCTCCCGCCCGGCCTGTCAGCCGGTTGCCTGGCTCTCCCTCCTTTCTCCTCCCGGGCCCAGGGGCACGCCAGGCAAATAGACTGCGCTCTAATTGCCAATGTAATGTCGCTGCAGTCCACTCATCTCACCTGCCTAATTAATACTACAGCTGCTGCCCCTGCTCACTCGCTCTCTCTCTCTCTCTCACACACATGCACACACACTCGAGCAGTCAATTACAGGAGGCGGCGTGTTCTTAGGAGTTCAGCTCACGTACCGTCTCCCTGTATCTGCCCCCCCCCCTTTAAAAAGCGACAGCTGGTCCGACCTCTGTGGAGAGGAAATGCATCTGAAGTTTGTGATTAATTTCTGTTTCAAGATAAAGCAATAAAAATTAGGTTTGTAAGCATGTATAATTAAAAAGTCAAAGTTTTACGAATAAACAATGACAATAGTGTTGCATTCGCTCACAGATATTCACTCGTTGCCAGGTATGCATGTGAGATTTACCTGGCGTGTCTTGATGATGGAAGATTTCCGTGTGGACGTTTCAGGCTCCTCGCAGCCAAGTGCCTGTTGCATTTATGTGCCGGTGGAAAACCTTGTCATTCGAATTTTTTAGGGAAATTTCATGAGGAAAAAGCTTTGTTTTAATTTTGCGATCTGAAAAAAATTGCTTGCCGCTGATCCAGTCAGAGACTAGAAAGAGACTAGAAAAGACTAGAAAATTGCTGTATAAGTACAGTCCATTAACCGTGTTATTGGATCAATGCACTGGAAGTCAGAAGTCATGATGTAGAATGCTTCACGAGGCGCCTGCCCGTGTCTTAGCGACCGGACGAGCAAACAAACAAAAAAAAGAAACCCCCGCCTCTTCGCTTCATTCGGGTCAAATCAAAAGTGCAGAAAATTAACGTGAAGACTCTAAAAAGACTGAAAAATGAGCCGTGAGAGGGAAGGATGGAAGATGCATAAAGGAACCGACACGGGTTGGAGCCTGCAGGAGTCACGTGACAAGGAATCTGATATAGAATCGATGTAAGGTCTGATTGGTCGTCACCGCACGGTTTCGTAAACACCACTCGGACCCAGTTCCCTTCCCCATAGCTCGGCCTGAGGTGCACTTGTTCATGCAAATGACGAGGCAAAGGAGGCGTTCGTGTTCACCAGTTTAACTGCAAATCACCTTATAAACACTATTATTGATACTTCTGACACATATTTCTCTCTCTATCAATATCACACATATTTAGTGTCTCTCTACCTTTTACCTCCAGTTTTGTCTTAAAAACCGACTGGGATGAGATTGAACGTAGCGTCGTAATTGTTTCCTCTCGATCCTTTCTTGTCCTCTAATAACAAAAGCTCCTTTTCCATCTCGCGTGGAGCCTGATGTGCCGTTGTTCTAGACGGAAAACCAACGAGGACAAAAGGGCGTCCCGCCGTTCCCTTCATGGTCCAACCCCAGCCACTGCCGACCGCGACGCCGGAACACCGAGCTCACCCGGGGACCCTGAACTGACCTCGTGTTTTCTTCTTCTTTTTCTTTGCCCCCGTTAGAATAGGTCACATCGGTCGCCGCATCAGTATAATTGGAAATCTGCCTGCGTATGAGACGAGGGAATGAATCGGTCCTTGTTAGAGCAGTGTAACTCAAGATTCCCACTTACTTCTCGACACGAGGGCTTTCGAGCGCAGCTTCAGCTACTCTCTCATTGAAAACCGCGGAACACCTTCCGGCTGCCTCACAGTTTACTCCGGGTCCCGAGGAGTTTTGGAGAGCGTCTGACATCCGGCTTGAATTTCCCGACTAATCTCGGTCGGGCGTAGAAGATGGCGACATCTTTCACTCCGCTCCTCTTGTGATAAATTATTTAGATATACAGTTTATATCTGTCAAACTTCAAAGTGTAAAATCTTTGCACTACGTTAACTCGATAGAACATAAAAAGCAGCGTCCTCTGCTAAACATGAAATGCAAAACAGCACCCGTCACCGATTTTCAAAAAAAAAAAATCAAATTTTACGGCGGTAGAGTCGTGTAATAAACGGTCAGATGAACACGGGACTGACGCCGTCGCCGTCTACAAGGGGAATCTGCCCCTTTTCTTTCTGATCCGTGCTGTTGTCGTCATGCGTCTTGACAGTGTTTTTGTCGATGGGGCTCGGTAAAGCCGATCTTTCCCCTTTTTAAAAAAGAAACATGAAACGCGGTAGCTATTAATAGCGGCTCGATCTGATCGGACTTCTGAGGAATGACAGATGGTCCTCTTTGAAGGAAAAGGAAAATAATAACAAAAAAATAATAAGATCCCGGATGCCAGACAGCTACAGGGGCACCACGGTGGGGAACCGGTGATGTGTGGACTGGATGCAGAGGGGGTTGTTTGATGGTTTGCTTTTTAATCTCCTTGGTAGAAGTTTCCGGTACATCAGGGGACTGAGCTGCACCCTGAAACTTGGGGGGGGTTAAGTCAGGTTCGGAATTTTTTTCCCGGCTCATTTCCCTCAGTTAAATAACCTACACGTCTTAAACTTCTTAAAACGGCGATTGATTACACAAACTTTGTGTTGGTCTTGGTCATGGTTGTATAGAGGAGCTATCTGCACCATGTTCAACCTTCAAATCTTTGATACATATGTGCAAATAATATATAAATAAAATGCTCTCCTGCCTGATTCGCGGCTTAATGTCGCCACTGCGTCCGTCTTTATCGGCTTTTTTCGCTTTATGCCGATTTGCATCGGACTTGTTTTTGTCTGCGTAAAAAGTAGGAGGAGAAAAAAAAAAAGCTTGTAGAAACATTTTGTGTTCTCGCATCTCTGCCTGGAGTAGAACCGAAGGCATCAGCTGAAATAAATCACCTGTCAAGTGTGATGGCTCGCTGTGATTAGTAATTGTTTTCTTTTTTTGTGTTTTTTTTTATCGTGATTTTGATATCTATCTCTCAGGCTCAGGGAACCGTAGATGTCAAAGTCCTTAATCATCGCTGTGGAGTAATAATCCTCTGAAAACTTAATGCACCAATAATCCCCTCCCGTAGCCTCAGGTTGTGTTTTGATTAAAGCAAAATTCTACCATATTTTCCTGGAGGTAATGGGGGTTTGAGGAAGGAACATTATATGGCTCAAATACAGAAACTTTTTTTTTAATCAGATTTTTTTTTTTTATGACTGATGACACGCATCTCAATAATCTCAGTGGTGCTTGGTTGCAATCCTAGAAAAGCACAACCTCGAGTTGAAGAAATAACACAAAGCATCGAGATAGGTCAAGTTTTAGAAAAGGAACCAGCATTGCACAGTCTCCAGAAAGCAAATTACAGGTTCCGCTTTTCTGGAGAACTCAGAGTGCAGTTTTACCGGGATTGGGAGCACGGTTGACAGCGCATCCCTGAGAAGCGTCTCCTAATTTATACCTTCGCTCTCGCTCCTGTTTCTGACAGGATCCCATTGTCTGCCAGGTAAAAACATCACAGCATCTGTTTTGTCTTGCCGGCGTTTGCTTTTCCCATTTTTCTATGCTCCACACACGCGACTGCTCCCTCTCGCTCACTCGCTCGCTCTCTCAAAAAAATAATAATAATTGGCTTGCAGTGTGTGTGTGTGTGATGCTGCCTTCAATTGCTCCATGTGAGTAGCCTCTTCCTAGTTATGAAGTTTTTAAATTCGGCTGGTCTTGCACTCGAGTGCCTCGGGTCGGAAATAATGACAAAATGGATCCTGTGGCTTGTTTTTTCTGCTTTTCTTGGCTGTCGCATTGTTTGCAAAGTGAAGGGCAGAGAGATGCTTCGTTCTTTAGTTGCAGAAAAATACGTAACAATGAAATAATGAGATTTTTTTATCATTAATGTGTAAGTGTAAAATTAGAAATGCTAAACCATGAGAGAATTCAAGCTTAAAGCTGGAAAGAATAAATTCATTACAGCACAAGCTACAGATGGAAATGATGCATTAACAGTGCTCCCAATCTCCCTGCGAAAGCAAACTGTGGCAAAATGAGATTACCCCTTATCAGTGCGGTTCTATTTGTTCGGCGAGCACCTACATACACGCACACCTCCAATGTTTCTGGTGGATTTACTCCTAAATCGTACATCAGCTGTCTTTCCGCGATGCTCCCCGTCACGCCGCCGGCTTTTCCTATGGGTAGCGACGTGCAGTTCCAGCAGTGGAATTACATTTCACATGCATAAGAATTTAAATCCACGCATCCGCATTTGGGAGACAAAGTGGCTGCCAGTTTTTCAGAAGGTTATAACTTTTAAAATTCCTTTGTGAGGTATTATCCTTGCCCTCCGACGGGATCAGCGGCACGACAGTAACTTTCTCGCAGATATTTCCGAGGGGATGCGAAATCTCACGAAAAAAAAGAAGAAGCCGCCAGAAGGGGCGAGTTTAATTATCTGATAACCCCAGAAGGCTTTTCTGCTGCTTAATTTTTGTCCAAAGGTCAAAGCTTTCATGAGAGTATTGTTCTTCACACACAACTCCACGCTCTCCTGCATAAATCTTCCTCTGGTGTTTGGACGTTTGGGTATATTTTCTGAAATTAGGACACGATAAAGCCGCCACCCCCGTGGTACCTCGTTTCGAAAAAGTCCACGGCTCCTTTTGTTGCAATTGCCAGAGGGCACCGCGGCATCTCGGCAGAAAACACGTAAAACCGAGGGTTGATACCCTCATTGTTACAAATGATAATAGAGGACAGGGCGAAGTATAGTTTGGAGCAAAGTCACGGTCGACATACTGTATTCCTGGGAGTTGTGTGGGTTTGATGATGTGATTCTCAGCAATTCCAAACAATGTCCTTCCAACCTTATTCACCGCTTGGCCAAAAGTATGCAGATAGCAGAACAAAGTATGTGGACCGGGCTGTAGTCAAGCAAAGAAAACCATGGTCAACTGAAATTATGCTTGTTCTTCAACCAATCGACTGGTCGTTGGGAAAGAAAAGAAACTCTGCATTATCTCTGGATTAACTAAATCTGTCTCGGTGCACTGTGTGCACCCTACCCTGGTAGCCTTATTAACCTAAATTAATTATGAATAAACATTAATTATTAACAGCTTATTTTAACCCTTTGCAGGGATTCATTTTATACTGGAAGGATACCGACCGGCTCAGAGCCGACCAACGTGCACCTGTGATTACTGAAAATAGAAACCATGTCAACTGCTGATCTCAGCACAAGAGCTATAGAGGATATATACACTCAAAGCTTCAAACATTCAACACGAAAGTTGATGGATCCTGGAAAGCTACTGATGCCTCCTTATGAAAGTAGCACCAGCCAATGTCTGAGCAATAAGATTTTGGTCAGACGAGTGCACGTCAACCGGGCCGCCTGGGAGACTTCCTCCTGAGTGGACACATGGACATAACACCAATATCTGATTGAGGGTAACGTAATTCCAAAACTACAGGCATTTATCTGATACTCTAACAGCACCCATTCTTCCGGTTACTGGCAGCCCCAAGGTTCCTGAACGTGGCTGCAGAGATCTGCTTCCTTTCAGCTACAAAAACATTAGCAACGTCCAACATTGATGTTTGGCCTGTCTTGTAAATGGTGGTCCACTTCATCCAGAAAGTGCTGGACTGGGTTTAGGTCAGGGTGTTGTGAAGGCCAGTAAAGGTCCAACCAAGGTTGGACTTGGCTTTGTGCACAGGGCAGTTTCATATTTAAACAGGAAAAAGTTTTCACAAACTTTTTGCCACAATGTTGGAAGCAGACAACTGACTAAAATACAAATGTACACCGTAGAATTAAGGTTAAGATTAACTGTGCAGAAGAGGGAATAATCTCTTGGATTGCAGTGGTAAAAACTAACATAAAACAAGGAAAATTTCCTGGTACTTAAAAGTTAACCTTGGAAAGACTTAGAAATAGATAAACCCTATTGTGTTTTTCTTTTGAACCATTTTAGAGGGGAAAAAAAGAAAAGAAGCACAATTTGAGATCTCAGAACATTTACCAAGGTCTCAGATCTTAATGAGCTTGTTAGAGCTATGGCTTGTTCACAGTCATCATTAGGAAAGGCCAAGTGATGCAAATTTTGAAGCTTTATAAATACTCTCACTCCTCAAACCTTTTCCGAACATTCAGCAGCCATGGGCTCCTCTAAGCAGCTGCCTAGCTCTCAATAGAATTAAAATAATTGATGCCCCCAAAGCAAGTGGAAGGCTATAAGAAGATAGCAAAGCGTTTTCAGGTAGCTGTTTCCCCAGTTCATAGAGTAATTGAGAAACGCCAATTAACAGGAACGGTTGAGGTCAAGTTGAGGTCTGGAAGACCAAGAAAACTTTCAGAGAGAAGTGTAGGATCGTTAGAAAGCAAATCAAAACTCCCATTTGACTGCAAAAGGCCTTCAGGAAGATTCATCAGACTCTGGAGTGGTGGCACACTATTACATGTAATAAACCCTGCACACATATGAACTTCATGGGAGAGAAATCAGAAGAAAACCCTTCCTGCGTCTTCATCACAAAATTCAGCATCAAAAGTTTGCAAAGGATCATCTAAACAACCCTGATGCATTCTGGAAACAAGTCTGGTGGATGGATGAAATTAAAGTAGAACTTTTTGGCCACAATGAGCAAAGCTATGTTTGGTAGAAAAAATGGATCAGAATTCCATGAAAAGAACGTCTCTCCTAAACGCACCTCAAAATCCAGAATGGACGACCTCAGGAGGGTTTAGCAGAAGGTCTTGCCACGGCCTTCTCAGTCCTCCGTCCTTGAAAATCTGCAGGCAGACCTTAAAACAGCATTGTATGCAGGATGGCCAGAAAATCCCACAGAACTAGATGCTCTTGGCGAAGAGGAATGGGCAACAATATCCCTAAAACAAGAACTGAAAGACTGTTTGCTTCTACCAAAAACCGAACCGAGATACTTGCCAAGGAGTTGTTGCTAAGTACTGATGGTGCAGGGTCAGCAACTTTTGTGCTGGGCCCTTTTCCTTTTTTGCTATTTTCACCTTGTAAAAGACGGAGTTAAAAGAAATAATCTTTCTCAAAGCATTAAAGAAATGCGCCTTCTTTAATCTCATACCATTCAGAAATCAGGTCACTTTTTACACTCTCAACTATTCAGAGTAGTGGAACTTTTGACCAGTGGTACAAGGACTTCTTCACGCTACTGTATGTCTGTGTAAACTGTGCAGCTTGCTGTTGATGAGAGGGGGAGGTTGCTGCTTGTCACTGGCAGAGATAACAGCTAATTCAGTCGATCTAAGTACCTCAGTACCACCTTTTAACATTCAGATGCGATGGAGATATTCCCTGAAATTCCACTGTCCCTAGAATGATCAAACCATCTAATCAGAGTGACTCGGGGGGGGGGGGGTTATTAAGCATAGAGATAAGTGTTTTAAGTGATAAAGTGTTAATATTCATAAGGAGTGAAAGCCATAGACAGGGAGAGGCACGGAGAGAGGGGGCTGAATGAAAAAAAGATAAGGGTTCAGATATTAAGTGTTATCTCACCGTTAATGGTATTTCCAGGCGCTATCAAGATCTCTGCAGAGGAATGTGTTCATAGAGTGTGACACGATAGTCTTCTACAGTATAGAGATACTTAGGTGAGTGTGTGTGATGTGAGGACACTACCCAGCAGACAGAGAATCCGCATTCTCCCAGTGAGCTTTGACTAAATCTGGGACGTTTTCTGTTGTCTCTCTAAGGACCAGGTGAGGTCAGGGAACGGCCACGGCCAGTTGGAAAAAAATGATATACTCTTACTCACCCACCTCTTGTGGGCTTGAAAAGTTGGTCAAGGTCATTACTGTCATTACCGGTGATTCTATTTGGCCTTGTCGCTTCGCTGAACCGGGGGCCGCAGCAAATGCTACGGTGATCACGGCGAGTTCAAGGCTTGCAGAGGAGGTGGCTTTTGCTAGAGGTGTGCTAATGTTGCCGCTCAGCCATGATGGTTGATACTCAAATCATTTGGCAGTGTTTTAGATGATGTATCTCTTTAAAATTAGCGAAAGATCAACTTAAAAGGAGGATGTTGATAGGAGGTGGGATGCAATCTGTCGCCCCTCATCGTCGAAGCCAGGTGCTTGGTACGTGCATCCATCCAAACCAAAAATTGTCCATGCGAGCTTTGTTTTTACATTAAAATGAAATACTAATCATTCCAAACACAGATGTTTGCCATTTCAGCTGAAAGTCTACCCAGGCGTCCTGTTTTTAGTCTTGTTACCAAACAGAGAGAAGGGAAAGGCTTGGGGTTGATTTTATCTGGGAACATGGATCAAGGAAAGGTTGGCGGGGAAGGGAGAGTGGCGAGGAGAGGGAGGATAAAGGGGGACAAAGGAGAGGGAGACCAAGAGCGGCGGTCTCTGATGAAAATGACGATGCTGTTTGAGAGAGGCCGGTTTAAGGGCAAAACCCATTCTACAGCTTTTGACATTTGTATCCGTAGAACGAATTTTCCAGCAAAACAACAGTGAGAGGTGCATCCTACAGAGGCAATGGAACTACATGTCACAATACAGTACGTTTACGGTTTTACATATACTGACATTTTAGAATATATTGATTTTTGCCTCCTGCAGGAGGGAGAGGCAGGAAATTGCACAGGAAATTGTGTTTGTTTACATGGTGATTAGAAACAAAGCAATAAAACAGCAGTGAAATTCAGAACAAAAGGCCGGTGGAAAATATCACTTTGGGGCATGCGAATACAGTTGTCACGGCGACAATCTCCGGAGTCCTAGAGAAACATAAATCTCTTTGATAGAAAGGGTGAACGTGCGAAAGAACTGTGGTGTCAGTAGATCCAGGTAAGATTTCTGTTCAATAACCGAACAGGGTACATACTGCTCAAAGCTACACACAGCTGCACACAGCTGCACACAGCTGCACACAGCCCTACACAGCCCTACACAGCTGCACACAGCTGCACATGACCAGAAGTCCTTACATGAGTCGCTTCTCCTGAAGATTAGAAACGCCACGAGAAACCTTCCAAGAAGCGTCGCCAGAGAAGATATAAGATGCGATGGTGATGACAACTTGCAGCCAAATGACTAGAACCCTCCTAGTACTGTGTGATAATTCTATAAATGTTGAAGTTTTTTTTTTAATTATTATTGCAGCCCTGGAATTGCAGGAATTTGTTTTCTTGTTTTTACTTTTTGTTTTTTCCACAATTACTATATACAAAGATGAAGAAAGAATAGATGATGAAGCAAACTGCCGGCTTACGCCTTGTTTTTGTTACATATACTTTAGAATAGTCAATTAACTGAAGTGGTGTGATTATTATTCTCTAATGAAATATTGATTAATGTAAGATTTAAACATCAAAGATGAAAAGTCATGTAATGGCCCCTGTTGTTAGTGTTCCTTGGGTCAGGGTGTCATGAGTAACAACATATGCTTTCTGAGAACTGTTGCCTGTGTTGTGGTTGAACGAGCCTCGTTTTTTGGACAGATATTAAATGTTTCGGTGCTTTGAACGAGTTACAGGGTGAGATTTACCATTCGGCCGAGAAGCTTGTCAGTAACACGGACTTGTACGAAGACAAAAGCGACCCCGGTACTGAACGATGCTTGGTAGCAATTGGAAAAAAGCAAAAAAAAACCCAAAAACAAGTGTCTGAACAAATGAGCATTGCTGTCGTTTTCTGTTGAGGTCACAAGTCCTCTCCGGTTTTGTCGTCCCTCCGGTGCCTCCGTTTCCTTCTGTCCGGGGCCGCCGACTGCTTGAGAGATGCCTGAAAAGCTAATGTAGCACTTCCGCCCTACTCCCCGAATCCCGTGTCACTTTCTCTCTGGCAGGGCGAAAGACAGTCCCCTTACCCACGCGGCGCCAGGCGTCTTCCCCCGGGGCCTCCCGGTTTCATTTTGGGACGGGCGACCAGGCGGATCTGTGAATTATTGAGCAGCTCCCCACCCCCCTCCTAGTCCCTGTTGGGAGAGTCGGGAGGTGGAGGTGAGGTTTTCGCGGGACTCTCGGTGAGGTGGAGGAAAGGCCACGCGATCAAACACTGTGGCACGTATGCAACATTCAGTGGGGGCATGTTTTATTTAAAAATGAGAAAAGCTCAGCAGCAGGTTCTGGGAAACATCCGGGGGAGGGGGGGGCAGGAAACGTTAGAGATGATCGGGCGTCCCTCCACGCTTCGGGATGCATTGATTGCGGGACATTAAATGGTCGGACTTCTCACCGACTCGCCTTAAATTCAATTTCCAAACCAGGGAAGACTCCTGATCGGTCTTTTGGGGATTTGGATTCCGAGCCTTTGAAACCTGCCTTGACTCGGGTCGCGGTATATAAAACTTTAAGACTGAGGTTGGCTTAAGTTTTCCCCCCACATTTCGTTCCAAATGGGTTGAGCCTGCACCATGATGGAACGGGAGCCCTGGGGAACTTCACGGCGCCCTGAGATCCAGTGCCACCAACTCTTTTTTTAAATTACTGACAAAAGGAACATGTTCATCTTTTCCTTGAAAATCTTGAGGTTCCTCAAATAGCTATTTTACTAATTAAAATTCAATGACAGCCATTTGCAAAAATTAAACTGGAATTGGATTAGAGCACAATTAGACCACGACAGAAGAGCATATTTGTTAGCAATTATGTTCTTCCTGTTTACGAGATGGAGAGAGTGCTCCAGAACGTCATTTTGAGCTAATTTTCTGACTTCACAGGAACCTAATAAATTCAGATTTTGTGTAAATTACGCTTTTTAAAGGTAATTTTTTGTCATACAAAATTATGTTTTTTACCTCAGACCCTTTTTACTCGTGTAATAATCATTACAACGTTATGTTTAATCTTTATTTGAATGATTTCCAAAAGCAAAGCCCTTCTACATCCAACAACTGGAATTCAAATGATCATGACAAATATAATAATAATAAAAATAATGATAATAACCACTGCATTGAGAAAGTTAGGCTCACATACTAAGTATAGAGGGACCTTTAATGGTGGTGCATTGTGGTCCTGAGTGGATTCGGAGCCAAACATCTATCTTCCCTCCACCAATGTTTTTTTTTCTTTCCTGTTCTCTCTGGTGGATCCAACAAACACAACCTTCAGATAAGACACCGAGATTGACTGGTTGCGTACAACAGGCAGGAGCCATCGGCTCTGTCCTTTCAGTTCCACCCACCGCGCCGACCGACCCGTCTCGTGGGGGGGGGTGCCCGACCCGACCCGACCCGGAGGTCGATTGCCTCGGTCACAGCGTCCTCCGGAGCCTTTAGTCCGGCGTCGCGTGGCTTTCTCCCGTCCCTGTCCCCGCTTGTCTACCGTCACCTTTCTACACTTTCGGGCACAGAATTCGCCGTTCGCCGTTCACCCTGACCCCCGGATACCCCGCCTCACTTTTTCACTTCCTGCCAGGACCTGGTTCCTCTTTCCCTCAGTTGTCCAGCAGGTGACGCGATGAAACCAGGCCTCGGTTTAGTGATAGATCCGGGTTGACCCGCCTCAGCCTCAGGCTCAGACTAAAACCAGGCTGACTCTACGGAGGCGTCGGAGAGATCTTTATGAAAGAGCCTCCTAGTGTTTTACTACCATATGCACGAGTTCACCTTCATGTTCATTCTTTGAGTGACTTATCATGGGGGTTGCGCATTATTTCTACTTGACACGTGTGATTGTGGGTAGAGCTGCACCGGAGCAGGTGTTCGGCCTGAGTTTCCTTTTGCTCTGTGGTCCTTACCCACAGCCACTCAAACCCACTCATACATAGAAACGCACAAGCACGTCCGACAGAACTTTTTTTCTATGGGTGAAACACAAGCCCACAAAACACATTCACATACACGCAGGCAAAGTTCCCATAAAGCTTTGAGGCTGAGCCATGGCACCGTGGACGCGTTTCAATTAATCAGGAAAAAGAAAAACAACTTGATACGGAGTGAAGCTCGGTTTTCATTTCAATTCAAATTTTGTCCCGTGAATGGGACGACGTGCGGTGTCATTAAAGCGGTAATGTAATCATCTCAGGCCGCCCTTTGAAGTCCGCGCCGTCTGCCGCGCTCGCCGCCCGGCGAGTCCGATTAAACGGAACCTCCGAGCAACAGGTTGGCGTTGAAGCCGAGCGGAACCTATGGGATTACGTGGGATGGGGAACATTAAACGATGCGGCTTCGAGTATCCGCGGTAACAAAACGCTGTCGTTAAATCTCCACTATCTTGGCTTAAAAACCTAATTAGGATGAAAGGATATCTGTTGCACCTTCCCCCGTCCGTCGCACCCATGTTTTGTTTTTTTTAATTAATTTCTCATTATCACATCGAAAACTTGGTGAAGGATTTGTTTCCCGGTCATGGGCTTTATCGAATCAAGAAAAACTGGCACTTTCTGCGCTCGGATAACTGACTTTCACGGTGTCTTGTTCCCGGTGCTGTAAAAAACCTGGCTTCTCACCTCAGAACCGCGTCCACCTCGGTGTGGGAAACCTCGTCCCCGGTCGTGACGCCGCATCCTCACCAAATATCAAATAATGCGGCTGTCTCGGCGATTTTTCTTTCCCTCTTTTCTTTCTTTTTACCGCCTGAAATGCTCGCCGAGTCGTTTGCCGAAAGGTCGGGCTCCAGGCGTGACAGAAACCACACTCTTCCTCGGTCATTTCCTGCCGACGGCCGTTTCAGTGGGGAAAGTGCACTGGGCCATTTTGGTGAGAAAGTGGTTCCGCGATCTAAGAGATCATTGAACAAATCTGTCACAGTCTGACCAATGTGCTGTGGCATATTTTCTTTTAATAGACTGTCGAGTCCCGCGTCGCCGTGTGGCTGCGCTGTGTTAAATCGGCCTGAACGGCCGCCCTCCAACGAGAGAGGGGCAGTTGTTTTTGTGATCGCTCATATTTCCTTTGATGTTTGACACCGCAAAATTGCCCCATTATTTTATTTGTACCACATCTTTAGTAACGTGTGTGTGTTGGGGGGGTCTGGTCACAGGAAGAAACACTTCAGATAGAAATCTTCATTTTGTTTCCAGTCCCTCTATGTCAGGTCCGCAGCGCGGCAGAACACGCTAGGGCGCGCTCGATGATTTCTATCGGCCTGAGCTGGAAGATTCTTCCGTTCTGGTCGTGGTCCTTTACTTTTCAGGCCAAGACGCTCTGCAGATCTGTATATGATAAATAAGGCGGAGACGCGTGGAAGCTCTAACCCGACGGTTGATCGGGCTTTTTGAGCCGAGCTTTCAGCCGGAGATTCCAACTCGAGGCGCGGCTATGGTTGAAATCCTGCGCTCGCTGCACGTGTTCCCGAGGCGCCCTCGAGCAAGGCGACACCGGCAGGAGTCGCTGCAGTGGATACTGACCTGCTCCGAAGGGCGAGTGTTACTGTGTGAGCATCCTGGAAAAAAAAGGTGGCAAAGCTGAATAAAAACCAAGTATTTACCTTTGTTATTCGCGCTGGTCTTTCATTTGTCTCTTCTCAGAGACACACAGCCTGGACGTAATGCATTAGTCATGAATGCGTCTTGTTTACATCGCTGCAAAATGAACGAGGTCATTTATGTTCTGCTGTATGTAAATGCGGTGTCATGATCACCATCAAACTTTGGGGTAGGAATGTGCCCGTGCCCAGCATTGAGTTTACATCACAGGGATAAAATCCCACGTTTCCCTGATATGTATGGAAAACTTTTGAAGCGCCTAAGCAGGACGTGGTCTTTCCCCTACACGCTCTGCTCTGCACACGTTGCAGCGTGTGCGTGCCTGTGTTTTTACTCTTCCTGGTGCAGAGATTCATTATCCTGCGGATGGGCATGTTTATAGAAATAACCCCCGCTCGGCGCCACTTTGCGCATTTCGTGAGAGATTCGTACCGGTGCGATCTCAATCCAGTTTTTTATTCTAATCAGTGACTGTCGGTGCTAATTAGGAGGCCTGCAGCTCTCCGGCTGTCGCCCATCCCGCTTGGATTCACTCCTCTAAACTTTTCGAAGCTACGCGTCTCTGATGTGTCTCGATTTCTGCCTTTCTAAATTGCCTGAGTTTGTGGGATACGGCAACTTCACATCCTAATGCGGTGCCGGACACGATGGAGGATATTGCAGGAGCTGGTGGCGACAGAACAAGGAGTCGTTTAGGTCACGGTGGCGCGGAGAGACGTTAAGTGACCAACTGACAAAGTCCGTCTGTATCTTAAGAGACGTGCTGACGTCTTAGGTCGATGTGTGAAAACCAGATAGCAGCACTTTAGCTAGAGGTTTTTTAAACCTCAGTTCAAAGTGAGACTTCAAAATAAGGCAAATGCATTTTATCTTTTTGTGTTTGCTTTTTGTTCTCCTGCTCCCCACACACACACAGACACGAACACACGGACACACAAAACACATATTTGGCGTCACATGCTGCAACGGAAGGAGCCGCCAAATGCGAACCTTGGGGGGGGGGCACTGGATCACCATGGCCTCCGTTCATGCCGATTCGATGCCGCGGTCGAAGTCCCGACCATCTGTGGTCAGAGCGATGCGGTGTGATGAGCGCGAGCAGAAGATACCCTCATGCACACAGGACAGGAAGGGAAACGCGCAGCTGTTTCCTCTGAATAGAGGCTTTGAGATCCGGCTTATTTACGGTGATGAACTAACATCAGTTTGCCGCTTGTCAAGCGCAGGTGAGACAGGTGTTAATGATGGCTGGGGTCCATCAGCTGCACCTGTAAACCATACCAAAGAGCCAGATTCATAAAAACAAAAAAAAGCAACTAGCTCAGTGAAAGTCATTTCAGTGTAACGTGCTTTTCCTTCTATGAGAATCCAGAATATTGACTTTGGATGATTTCTATAATTTCTCTATCACTTGATGCTAACACTTCAATGGTCCAATTCTATTTTGCGTGCTAACTGTATACAGTATGTTACCTCTTGTATATAGCATCGGCACCTTTGTCACATACTGTCTTCTCACCACATTTCCCCCCCAACAACAGTGAAGATGCCCTGTGAGCAAAACCGCTGGGCAGGTGTCGGGGGGGTGGGGATGGGGCCCAGCCAACACGGCTTTAATAATTGAGAATCCCTCACTGTAGATGAAAGACGGAGAAAGACGGCGGCCATTATCGTCCCGCGCAGAGAAACACCTTTGATATGTCAGGTCGAGTTCTTCCATGAGCTTGATCTCTGTGCGCCGCCCTGGCGTGGACACAGCCGATGGGGGGGGGCCAAAAAAAGAAGAGGCCACTGTGGATATGTGTATATTTGCTCGGCCGTCGGCTTGTCGGAGCAGATGCAGATTAATTCTGGGAGTGTCAAGGAAACAAAGCCACAGGGGTAAACAGGGGTGAAATTAGGATGCGGATTGAATGGGAGAGCGAAGCGAGACTTATTGAAAAGAGAGTGGTCGAGAAGGTCGAACGGAAGAGTGAGCGGTGAGGGCGGCGGGGGGGGGGGGGGGGTCAGAGAGACAGAACAAGCTACTCCTGTTGTCTGAAGTTTGTGTTGTATTTGCACGTATGAGACATTTCTTTTTTCCCTCAACAGGGACGAGGCAGTGGTGGCGGTGGTGAATGGGGGGGGGGGGCAGAACAGCGAGTGAGGTAGAGAATGGCCGGATGCAGACACTGATATCATACGAACTGAGGTACCCAATTAGGCCCGGCAACGCACGCTGGTATTTCAGCCTCCGTGCTATCTGTAGGATCTGGTTCCACCTCCATATCTGGATAGAAACATACTTATTGGGCTGAAACTAGTTTTATTAAAAAACGCACATCTTTGCGATGCACGGCCATTTATTTATTTTTCTAGGACATTTTTGAATTCATTAGCTGCCTAATGATCACTGCCTGACTGATGCTATCACTAATGCGCCAATCAAATCCAACAGTTTGCGTCCTTGGAAAGTTTGAGGGCCGCGTGGAAAACCGGGGAACGTGTCTTCGGTTTATTTGGGCTCCCTGAAGGGGGCCGAGGGGGGAAGTTTGTTTTTTTTGTTGCAGAGTAAGGTCGCGGGGTTCCTGTTAATGGTCGATCCGGATGCCCCCCCACCCCAAAGATCCTTCTAATTTCTCCCTGTCAGCGAGCTCTGCTTTGCACTTTTTTGCCAGTTCAGCTTCCTTTTATTTTTTTCTGCAGGTCTTGCATTTATATCGGTTGTATTAGCAGCCCCCCACCCCCCGGCACCACCTACCTGACTGATCATTAACCCCTCCTCTTTTCCTCTACCTCCGCCAGGTGTCGGGAAGGCTACCAGGGAATCCGCTGCGACCAGTTCCTGCCCAAGACGGACTCCATCTTGTCGGACCCAAGTAAGTTTTGTGTTCTGTTTTTCTTTACTTCAGTGTATTAGCAGCTACCATTAGGCCATGAGGTCAAACATGTAATAGTAAACATGAGGGGAAACAGAGTGGGGGGGCGTCATATTTTCCTCTCTTCATTCTGATGACGTTGAACCGGAGGAGTGCTGATCTGTATTAATGAAGCGTGGGGGAAAAAAATCTGATATTCACAAACTTAGACTTACATTTACCACACGTGTTTAAACTACCGATGCCTCGGTCCCATGAAGACAGTACACGAGGCGGACTAATGTATCATATTATTACCTTGGCGACTGATACAGGAGCAGTCGACCAGGCAGAGTAAATAGAAAATCTGCTCCGTTGATGTGAATTCTGTCTCGTATTTTCCCCTCGAAATATGCACCTGTGGTATTTCTTCATAAATGCTGTCAGCCGTTGCGGCGATGCAGACGTGAGGAGCAGGACGAGACCACCAGAGGGTATAAAAAACGAAAGGAAAAAGAAAGGATGAGGGAAGTGGACCATTTTGCTTTAGACAGATAAAAACACTAAAAACAAGGCAAGAAGGTTAAATGTGCAGAAGAATATAACAGGAATCTTTGAGAATCTTTAGGAATCTTCCATGTTTAAGTTACAATATTTAATGCGTTTAGAGCATCTGAACCTTAAGTGTTCTCTCCTCCATCACACTCAGCTCTTGCTTTACATAAACTCATTACTGGCCCTCATATTACTTTTTCATTTTCCCTCCATCCGGCGCCTCCTCAGACACCCTCTCCCACTCCGACTAATGGGACTTCTCCCATTTCTTTATCTCCGAGGAGACGCGGCCCTCTCAATGTCATGTGGCGGCTGAGGGAAGAACACAAATTGCCCCGACGTCCGTCCTTACCAGCCGCTATCTGCGCCGTGTTAATTTCCCTCGTTCCACCAAAAAAAATGAGAAAAATGCAACCTCGTCACCAGGGAAACCAACATTGTGGCTGCACAATAGCTTATCGGTGACTTTTCTACTAACAAGCCACGTGCTGTAATAATAGCGCCGTTTAGCCAAAAAAAAAAAGGATGGCGATGTGTCTTCGGGGGTAATGGGGGTGGGGGGTTGGGGGTGATGGGGCGGTTGGGGGGTGGTTGGCTTCCTATTTATCCGGTGTCAAAAACCCCCTCAGCGGTAATAATAGGAAAATTAAAATTTCTCATCACGAGTATGATGTTCTCCAGCCGATCGCAAGGCGGAATGTGCCATAAATGAGTCGTGTGAACTAAATGTGGCAAAGTGCGACGGTGCCGGTGCCGCTTGCTCTGTTCTTAATACCCTTTTACTCTCCAGATCATTAATTAAGGCCCTGAAATGACTTGTTTTTTTGTTTTCCCTATTCCGAGCGAGTATTAGGGTAATCGTCCTTGTTGGAACAGCACTGTGGTGTTCGCTCGAGCGTCGCCCGCCGCTTTGTTGGTGCGCGGCGTCAGATGGAGGTGGGCGTCGGCATTCATTGCCGCTGTATCTGTTGATCAAAGCGAGGGGGCATCAGAACACATGCGTCGTTTCCGGGGGCTGGATCTTATTTTTGCCGTCAGTCAAAACTTCTCTCTGTAAAAGTCCCAAACATTTGTTTACATATGTTCCGATCACATTTATGCTCGGATCCCGCCGCGAGTCCTTCAGCGTCAGAACAGGCCTTATCATTCACTAGACATAAGCACAGTGCAGATATTAAAACAAGGGAGGGTATTAAACCACATCTCACAGCTTCTTCTAAGAGAATGTAAACTGCGTTGAGGTTTCCCTTCCACAGTGTTTTATAACTTTTTGCGGGCGAGCACACAACTCCCCATGCAGCCTGTGGAGAATTAAATTTGTGATTATAAAGAAATAATGGAGGAATATTCACTTTGATATGAATGAAACAATCTTCTGGAAGTTAACAAGTCTTTTTTTTTTTTTTTTTTTTGTTTTTATAAATTCCAACTCTCCGAACTTAGCAAATGGCCGAAATGGGAAACAAAATGTTGCCGTTTCGTCTTCAACGTGTGTTCAGGTGCGGTTTTACGAACGCTTTCCGACAGCAGCGTTACAGGGCTGAGGTCGGGGGGGGGGGGTCAAAATCAAGACCCTGAAGTCGCTCTCCAACAAACCTGAGAACCAAATCTTAACCATAACCTCATCGTTTTTTTCCCCTCGCCTAAGTCGCTCACTGATTATTGGCCCGCTATTTGACCGGACTCTTTCAGGTAAATTTCCATATAAATTGTCCGGCAGCTACTGGGGGGGCATCCTGACGACCCTCCGGCACACACCACCGTCCCTCGCTCACCTTCCGATCTCGCTTTGGAACTTTCTCCGGCTCTCGGCTAAATGTCTGTCCCCGATTCATTTTCTGAGAGCGAATCGATCGCCCTACTTTGAGCTGATGCTTTCGTCGGCTCCGATCACGCTCTCAGCTCCTTTTTTCCTGACAGGTCTCTGTTCTCTTCTAGAAAACACAATGACATATTACCTGCCTATGGATTTCTTTTTTCAGTAACACCACCTTTTTTCTTCCCTTTTCCCCCTCGAACCCGTTTTACCCGACTACTTCATGCTTTGAAAGTCGGTAAGTGCAAAGTTTAGGGGAAAAGAAGAGCGGCAGGTGTGGTCCTCCCTCTTCTTTCCTCACCCCCCCCCCAGCCGCCCTGATAACCTTGTCGGAGCCTCGCTCTCCTTGACTCCATGTCGCTCGTAGCTCATCAAACCCTTTTCCTTGGGTTACTCATGTCTCGTGCTCGAGTTTGTCCCAGTGTTGAAATCCCCGTCCCACGCCCCCACCAGCCCCCCTCCCCCAGCCCCCCCACCAGCCCCCCTCCCAGCCTCCATCTGTCTCGTCACCAAACCTCCGTTGCCATCCCTTCCTCGGTGTGCATCTCGTCTAAGCCCTCCAACTCCCCGGCCTGCAGCACTTGATGTGTGCGAGCTAACAGGGCTAACCAACGGGGGCTGGTGGGCGCTGCCGGGGACCCCCCTTGCGGCGGCCCCCTGCAGAAGCGAAGGAAGGGCGAGGGAGCAGGATGAGGGATGAGTGGGCCGTGGCCGGGAGGACGGAGTCGGAGAAACGTTTGTCTCCTCGACCTAACGGGCGCTACTACATACTATCGTTCAAAAAAAAAAATTACGAGCATTGTTTAAATAAAACGCTGGATGTTATATAGTGTAAAACATTATCGACCCAGATCGCTAATCAGTAGCGCGCAGACCTCCACCAAAAAACATGCACCAGACGCCAGAGGAAAAAAAAAAAAAAAGAAATAATTCGAATATGTAGCAAATGATCCAAATCTGCCCCAAAAAATAATGTAATGGGTTCCTCCTCTGGCCCATTCCCGGTCGCTCCGCCAAGGCTGGGCGCCTGTCGCTTCATTACTTTTTCGTGGAAAATCCTGCTGACAAATAAAACCGACGAACGGAACGACACGGGCGAAGACATAACCTCCTCGGCAGAGGAAATAATGGGCTCCAAGATGAATAACAGATGCAAGATGTGAATAAATGCCAGACAGGGTTACATAAAGCTTTTAACAGACAAATTCAGTCCGTACAGTTCATGGGTTGGTTCCTCGGTCTTCTGAGTGTCGACAAGTGGTTGAAAGTTTCCCATCACAAGTTCTGAAAGCAGAGGCTTTCGTTTTATCCGATTAATATTCCAAAATCGGAAAATATATATTCAATTTAAAGTTATTCAAAATGAAAAAAGAAGTGATTTTTGGCATCAGATGGAGGAGTTAAACAGTTTTTTTTAAACCTTGAGAAGTTTGGACCTTGAAAGGGTCCAAACACATTAATGCCACGCGGCCAAACATTGTTCAAAGCCAAGAAAATTTTATTTTGGGCCGGAGCGGAGATCTCAGGGTTTCCAAAGGATGCCGAGCACGCCGGGCTGAATTTCAGGAGCATGTGTACAAAATGATGCGCGAGACATCATGAATATTTCCACTTGATGGTAGCGACGTCTCGGGTTGAATGTTTTATTCAGGGCGAACATCATATGGCTTCGGCATAAAAGTTGGAACAAGTTGATACAGAATATGTATACAGTCAGTCAGTCAGTCAGTCAGTCAGTCAGTCAGGCCATCTGGAGTGAGAGGATTTTTAACAGACTTGAGGTTACATGAGGTGAAACAGGGCTGAAGTGGATTTTTAGGGGGTTAGTCATTTATAAAAATGTGTTTCAGGCCATTTTAGACAAATTAACTGATTAGGAAACTATTCATCTCAAAATAACCATGCACCAACAAATTTAGACAAATTAACTGATTAGGAAACTATTCATCTCAAAATAACCATGCACCAGCTTTAACAGGAAAGATGCAAAAGGTTTGTTTGTTTTTTTTATTCCTCAGCGGCTCCGACGCCGGTCTTTACGCTCTCGTTGAACACTGTGTCCTCCCGCCTCGGTCTCTTTCTTCAGCTTTTCCTCCATGACCCGTGCAGCCCTTTCCACAATCACTGTCCTGGCGAGATATCCGGCCCCCTCTGGATCCGAAGGCCTCCGGGAGCTGAGACGTGTATTTTTTTTTTTTTAATCTATGTTTTTGCGAGTCAGAATCAGCATATTCTCATCCAAGGCTCATGAATCATATCACACCCTGTAGACACGAGGAGAGAAAGAAGGGGATTTAGAGATTTACATCTGAAGACAAATTTAATTGCGCACTGTCTATCACGAGGTATGATTTCATGCCCGGCAGGTCCGTGCACAGCGCCGGTGATACAATTGCAGTAATCATGCAGGTGCGATTTGTCCGGGAACACGGAACCCGTCGCGTCTTACGCTTTGAGCATCACGTGAGTGGAGGGCGACGCCAGCCGCTTCCGCAGCACCTGAACGATGCCCGCGACAAAAAAAAATAGTATGTAGGCGATTACGTGCACAGGAGACGGTACGAGTTAAAGCTCCCTGAGCGAAAAAGGCCATGGCCAACCAGCCCGTGGCCGCGTCCAGGGCCGGCGGTCTCAAGCTGGGACCGACCTTCACTTTCATTAGGAAATCGATAGAGTATCTCACACAGAAATCTGCTCCGAGGCGAAGCAAGGAGCTGGGATTTAGGTCAAAGAACTCGAGGACGTGAGGCCGGTTCACTCGAGACCCGGCGCCCGGCTTGAGTGGAGGAGCCGGTAGAGTTGCAGGGGGTGGCGAACGGTTAGAGATGGGAAACAGACGGTCGGGTCCAGGCGTTCTGCCGAGCCATCGTTACACCTGGGCCTCCCTCCCAGGAGGTTCCGCCGGAGGTTCTTGTCGGGTCAGAACAAATATCGTACGTCCATTTGACAGCCTCCGAACACACTGCTGAGAGGAAAACGTTGAAATGCTGGAAATCTGTCCATGAGGACGTGAACTGGTCTCAGATGACTTTAGACTCGACTTGGACTCGGAGCGGCTTTGGCAGTGCAATAGAAAGACTTGTTGGTCTGGTCTTAATAGTTACTGTTTCCTGTCAGCACTGAGCCAGAATAGTGCCAGAAACCTGAGGCTGGATGTTGTCGTACTGTTGCATCGTGTGATATATTTATCTGTTCTGAATATTTCATTTGATGCTTTTAATGTTTTTGTTCGATGTTGATTCTACGATCTTCTGAATATTGCGTCCGTCACCTGTATGTATTCTTTAACGGACCAGTGATCGGGAACTAGTGACATCTAGTGGAGAGGTTCCAGATTGCGACCGACTGAATACCCCCCCCCCTTTTCTAAGTGTGAGGGCGAAACCTACGGTGGCCTTCAGGTGACGTTTAAACGTGAAAGAGCTCCTCTCTGGAGCCAGTGTTTGTTTGACTTCTCCAGGCCACTGTGGCAACATGGCGGCACAACATTGAAGGGGACCTGCTCCCTATGTCGACAAGAAGGGCTCGTTCAAAGCTAATGAAAACACGACACTTCTTAGTTCCAGGTGATCATATACTACATTTCTGCCAGGAGACCCCCATAACCCTCCACCCTGGTCCCCTCTGTGTTCAACTGTGTATATAGTATCTTTCTATTTTTTTTCCCGATGGCAGAAATTCGATTGTAGAGAAAAAGTTTTCCGTGTTGCTTTCAGATCAGCAGGTGGGAGAGGGGTCTCCACTTAGCAGCTGTGGAGTTCTCCCACAGAACGTCATTGGTTTTAGTTTGCTCACAATTCTGCACTGTTCTTGGACTAAATTTGTGTGTGTGTGTGTGTGTGTGTGTGAGTGGCGTTCCTGCAACTCCACATTTTTTGCGCTTGCATTTCCGCCTGGCTGTGTCTCGACCCTGACATTCCCACATGATGCCAGGAAGAGAAAGGAAAAAAAAAAAAAAATAGAGACTCTGGGAGACAACTTGTTTGGATTCGCGCGTCCGGAAAGGCGAGCGCGAGGGCGGGGCCGGTTCCCCGCCCCAGAGGTGCCGGACTGTTCTGGCGTCGGCCTCCCTCTCCTGCCCACCAGGATACAGATAAAGAACTGTCAGGTCTGCTGCCCTGGTGATTTACGGTGCCGGAGCCAGAGAGGGCCTGAGCCGGTCTGGCTCTGAGGGTCCGAGGGACGTGGGTTCCACCAGGAGCCGTCCTAATGAAGCCTTTGAATCCCGAAAGATTTAGTATCTTCCATTTTATAATTAAAGAGATAATAATGCTCACTTTGCATTAAAGAAAAAAAGAAACTCGTCGCGGAGGCACGGCCCCCGTTTGGTTTAATTGGCATGTGTCCAGGGTGAAGGAAATGACAGCGTCCGAACACAGATGACCCGCCGGAAAAAACCAACAAAAGCCGTTCCCCCTTTGACAACAGAGCCCTTTGAAAACCACATGAAACGGATCCGTCTCAGGCATCGGCGACACTGACCCCCCCCCGCCCGCTCCCCGGGAGTCGTGCGTTTGGGCTCCGTGCAGGATAAGAATTAGCAACATTAATCCATGAGCTGCTGCTCTACTGTTGTGAATCAGGTGGTAATTACATACTGGTTGTGAGAGTAGATTCAAATAAAGACACAGAGCGAATCCAACCCCCCCCCTCGTCCTTTCATGTATAAAAAAATCAGGCATTCGGAGCCAGTGTGTGAAAATATTAGTTTTTAAGTCTATTGATTAGGGTTGTGTCTCTCAATTAATGTTACAACAAAATTAGCAATAGTTCATTAATTTTGTTTTTAGGAATGAGACCCGGTGTGAATGATTGACAGAGGTTGATATTTCTTACTGTTTATTGACTAATCCAGGGGCGTAGAAAGCTTCCTGTAATTACTTTTCTGAAAGTTGCAGAATGTGCGAAACTCCACATCGGCACAGCAGCAAAAGCTAAGCATCACAGCATTTTGATTCCCAGAGAGGTAGGCGTGTCTAAACGGGGCGACCCTGGCGAGCGCTCGCTTGAGTTTCACAGTTGAGAGTATGAAAAAAGCAGCTACGGAGCTCACAGATACTTGGACGCGTCATAGCAGCTTTTAGACGTCATTATCGCCGTAGTTGTCAGTGTCTTCCTGCGGAAAACAAGCTGTGAGAAGGGACATCGGGTTGAACGTTGAACACTCGAAACACGAGGGGCAGCAAAAAGGTAAACCATCGTTAAAAGCTAGAGAGGAGGTGATGGGTCATGCAGAATAAAGCCAAGAGATCAGGACAGGAAACAGCTGTCTCCTTGCGATGTGTTCACCCGTCCACAATGCTGATTAAAGGTTCCGCTCTCTGGGCTGGAACCGGCGGCATTGTTTGCACCCGGCCCCTTTGGGTTCCTGGGCATGGTCGGGCGCCAGCGGTCCACCACCCCCCCGCCCCCGGATGCGGGCGTGGTTCCTTGGACGGCCCAGCTCACTGCTCACTGGTCATCTTCTGTTTTTTTCTGTTAATCACATGCCAGCGTTATAGCGGCGTCGCTGACGGCCGATTTCGCTCCTTCGTTGTTCCTCCTCCGCCTACGACAAAAGGATCAGCCCGGCATTCATCTCCTTTCAAATGGACAAAACCCCATTAGGCTTCATTGTCCTCCAAGATTATATATTCCCCACTCGGCGCGTGAACTCGGTGGCAGACGCGAAAACCGATTCCTGCGGCGGAGCCTAATGGATGCTGATTGTGGAGGCCAATTTAGCCTCCGCCCGCCCGTTGCCGTGGACAGGGATAGCAGGCAATCAAGGAGGAGGAGAGGCAGGGAAAAGACGGGAAATTCGTGATCATCGCCTTAATTCATCTGGTGCACGGCGCTGGTGTGGCTTGGATTGAATATTAGAATAAATAACTGGTATTTATTTTCCCACAATATGGCGTTGCGTGTCTATTTTCTTTTTTGTTGTTTAATTTATTCTCATTGAGCCTTTGATCAGGTCTTTCAGACGCACCCACATACAGAAGCCTAAAGGCTCCATTTTAAGTGAAGTATGGTTCTTGTCAGCCGGCGCTTGGTGAAGAATATGGCAGTGGGATGTAGATTAATCCAAGAGCGGCGGCGGCGGCGGCGGGCCGCTGTGCTCGCCTGCCCGCTCGCGCCCACAGCCCAGTCACAGGTCGTTAATAACCAGGCGAGGGTTGGCAGATGGAGGGAAGCGGCGGGTCGAACCCCCGCCTCGTCTTAAAAGTACCTGCGTTCACCCACCCCCCCAAAAAAACATGTCATGTTTCAATGAGGCTAAGTTTTAGATTTAGCAGAACGATTAGAAATTGTAAACATCTTCTGAAAGAAAAAACAAGGTTAAAGCAGAGGAACAGGAAGCAAAAATTCAAATTCATTTGAATAAATGTTAAAACACAACGATACAGGTGTTTTTAATTATAATTCTAGTATTTTAAGTATCATCACATGACCTTCCATTTAACCAAAGTGCTTGATTTTCAAGTGATGCGCGCTGTAATTCAAGTCATTGGCAGGCATCCGGTGGTGTTCAACGTTAATCCCCACGTGGCAAACGCACATACAAATTGATAATTTACATACATAAGTGGAAAGAAACTGTCTCTGTTTCTGATGCACCTGCGTTAACCTGAGCCCAACAGCAGTCGTTTCGTTTTTACGAATCAACCGATTAAGAGGCAGAATCATGTGAATATCACAGAGGGATGTGGTCATGTCGTCACTATGTGAGTCTGGAATCGGTAGTCGTCAAAGTTTTGTTGTTGTTCAGGCTAATTCTCGTCGCCCTGGGGGGGTGATGAGCAAGAGTTTCAAGTCCCAGGCTGCAGTCGGGGTGGGTGTGTGTGTGTGTGTGTGTGTGTGAGTGAGTGTGTAAAGCTCTCAGCTTCGGCGATTGAAGCAGCTGTCTCATCCAACGCCAGCCAGAGTTTAAACGATTATGGCAACTCGTCGCGGACGCAGGTGGAAAACGTGCTAATGGCTGAGTGGCCGACGCAGCCGGCGAGAAACGGCTCCAAACCCATCGCGTCCAAAACGGCTTTTATAGATGCCCGTTGCGGGGTCGCCAGCCGAGGACGGTGTCGCCGTGGCCGTCCTGGTGGTGGTGATGGGGGGGGGGGGTAAAGGAAGCATCCAGTATCCGGTGATTTACTCCCCCCTCTCCTTCTCCCTTTCTTTCCATTATATACTCAAACTACATTTAATTGCTTCTCGCAGCCTATTGATTCATATTTTCGCTCCTAATGCGATGATTCATCAATAGCAATGAACTATTTCTTAACACTCCTCATATTATGTAAATATCTCCGTCGGCCTGTGAATGCTTGAATTATGGGCCAATTATTCATTAAGGCTGAGCCCATTTGCGTCTGAATAGGAAAACATGAAAATAATAATTTAAAAAAAACATGGTTGTTAAGGCAGCCGTTTATTGATTCTAGTAAATACAAGTAAATAATCGTCATACATTATGTTATACATACTTTACACACTTATAATGGAGCTGTTGCCTAAGGTCTTATGTATCTTATTGAGTTTTCTGATGGATGCTGGCAGTTTCTGGGTTTGACAGCTTTCATTTTAACATAGGTGACATAGTTACAGAGGTAGAACTTTATGTGACACTTCTCAAAACTGTTCTGGAAAACACTTCACAACTACATCACAAAGTGCTTGAAAGTTATAACTAGACTGGCAAATCAATGTTGAAATAACAACCCCCCACCAAGGTGAAAAACGCTCCTTTTCACAGTGATCCCACCCCCCCCCAACCTGATTTGCACCAAATTGGAATGCATTGTTCCCCAGCTAATCCCCCGTCCATCCACCAAGTTCGCTGCAAATCTGTCCATTAGTGTTTTTTTTTTTTTAAATCCCTGTGAGAAACAAACAAAAAAACGAACAGACCAACGATCAGAGAAACTAACAAGCCTGTGTCTGATTGTTGGTCTGTTTTGTGATTGTACAAGACTATAAAGCTATTTTAATAAAAACACTTTTTTCCACCATGTCATTCTATCTGTTGGCATTGGTGAGTTCAGGCGTCTGCAGTAAAAAGTCCTGTTCCTCAGAGCGGCAACGAAAAAAACTCTCGATTGAAAAACCGAGCTGTTGTTTAGGGGGAAAATGTCTGGATCTTCGACAAAAAAGAAAAAGTAGACGGTACAAGTCGGTGCACATGAAAATTTAAAGAGGGAGGTCGACCACAGAGCCAAAAGCATCCGATCGAAGAGCTGCGCCGCTGATGGCTGAATTAATATTTATATTCAGAGTTAATATTGCATGAATTCAGAAACCGTGAGGCAGCATTGTATTCACTGTGGCAGCGACTGATCCGTGACCGGCTACTTAGCAGCGGTGGCCGAGGCTCATGGGTAACGTAGTATTGGACGTAAATACCTGATTGCTCTGGGCCTGTTTAGTCCAACCGGGCGGCCGTTTGGTTTGTTTCACCTTGTTGTTCGCTTGGACGTGAACGTTTCTCCTTGTTCCGGTCGAGGTTCGGTCCCGATCTGGCCCGGACCCAAACCGGTTTCTCAAGTTCCGGGAACACTGAAGATTAAATAAAACTTTCTAATGGGAAAAAAGGGGAATCCTCCTCAGAGCTTCTCTCTCTTATGAGCTTTCCGTCACGCAAGGCGGACCAGCTTCTGTTAAAATGTTCGAGCGGAATCGGTGATTTATCTGGTTCGGCCCCACCCCAGGTGATGGAACGGGGGGAGGACGGACAGAGTGAGGGGCGGGTCGGGGGGGGTCACGGGCCGCCGGGTGACTTAACTACACCGCGCCGAATCACAGGTCGCCCTCCTGTCGGTCCTCCATCAGCTCTCCTCCCCGCCTTCACCACTCTCTCTTCTCCTCTCCCTTGCCCCCCCCCCCCCCCCGCCCCCCAGGCTCTGCTAAAACCAACCCTCCTCCTCTACCTCATCACCCAACCGCTGCTGCACTGTCCCTCTCCTCTCTCCCTCCTCTCCTCCCCTCCCTCCTCCCCTTCTCTCACAACAGCTCCCTCTCCCTGCACTCTCCTCTCTCTCTCCCCTCTACCCCCCCTTACCCCCCTCTCCACAGCACCCACCACCACCACCCCCACACCACACCACCACCCCACCACCCCCAACACCACCACCACCACACCACATCAGCTCCTCTAGCGTCACGGACTGACCTTGCACTTCTACATCTAAGGACCAGCTGACCCTTCTTCCATCTAAATATCCTTGCATCAGCTGATCTATCATCTATATCATATCCGTTTTAGCCATCCAAATTATACTGCCTTGACACTGAACACATTTTAAAGTCGTTAAATGTAAAAGTCGTTATCAGGTACGCTTTGTTACCGTGATACATCGTGAAGCTTTCTGAACACATTTGAAACGTTGGTGTGCTTGAGTCAATATAATTACCTTTCATTCAAAATGAATTCCATTTTCACGGTTTCACGGGGGAAATTTGTTTGAGTTCTCCTTGATGCAAAATTGTCGTATATACTGTAATGTGCATTCGTGATGAATTACACAGTAGTTTCAGGCGCCGCAATCCACACGGTGACTGACGGACGTAAAACATCGCATCAAAATAAGACGAATCTCTCTGACGGATCATTATCAGCTCGGAGGCCCTGGGAGACCACACAGCTTCTGTCCCCAACAACTTTTGAGGGGTTCGTTCCTGAAGTCGTACTGTGACGAATGTGAAGGGATAGGTGATGCTTTGTGTGTGTGTGTGTTGGGGGGGGGGGGTAGATACAGATACATTTTTTTTTCCAAACAATTAGTTCGAACTTGACACGGCGGAGACTCGGGGCACGCGAGCGCCGAAATTTAGCTCGGCAGCCTCCTCGTTAATGTCACTCATCGCTGGACCTGCCCACTGAGCCGGCAGACAGATCCCCGGGCCCGACGGAGGTTTCTGCCGGGAGGAACCGTGTTTAACCGTGTATTAACAGTAAGTGGTCGGCGCCGGCCGTCGGAGTAAAAAGATACCAAGTTCCTTTTTGGCGGGGACCTTTTCAACGGTCATACAGAGAGAAGTCATATCTAAAAGGGGTGGACGGATCAGAGTGCAACGCATGCACCCTACATTTTGCTTTTTGGATAACAGGCCCGAGACTGTAATTGCTTTTACTATCCCGCTGCCGTGAACTGAGGGCTGTCACTCCTTCCGCCTACGCTTTTCACCTGCAGCCTGGGTGCAACACGCTGGCGCCTGCTTTATGGATATTTCTTTTTAAAGCCGTTCTGAAAAGACATAATGGGAAAAAAAAAGGGGGGAAAAAAGCAGGATTTTTAAAGTAGAGGTACCCGAGACATGTTGAGGGAAAAGTGGGTAAATCGAGAGGATAAATCGCTTCGATTCACAGAATGACTCCGGGAACGTGGCAAACATCACAAATTGATGACGCGTGGCCGTAAAAGATGAAAACGTAAAGTAGGGTACGAGGTGTTACAGATGGAGAAAGGTAAACAGAAGCAGAACGCCAAGGTGGGGGGTGGGTGGGTGTGTGTGTGGGTGGGTTTTAGCCCTGGAGAACCGTGGCGCGTCCCCTGGCGATGACTGACAGCTCCCCGGGGGGCGTTCCCGCGGTAACTCGGGGTGGTCGCCCACCGTTTACTGCGTTTCACGATGACGGCGATGGTGAACGGATCGGACCGGTTACTCCGACTCTACCGCCGACACGACTCCCATTTCAATCCAGACGTCGAGACCTTGGATCGACCATTTCTAAACTTCCCCACTTTGGCTTCTGCATAACTTTTCTCCTCCGGCTCTCATAAAAGAGCCGTATTTATGAATATACTTTGTTTAACTTCAAGGCTGAAAATAAAAAAAAATCACTAATGTAAAAAGTTTGTCCTTGTGCGGCGCCGAACAGGGAACTGTCAATTAACCTGAGAGTGAAAATGATTTCGACCCGGCGGCTCTGGAAAAAAAAAAAAAGGGCGAGGCGAAGACGGTCGAGTTAGCGCCGCGGTCGGACCCCTTCCACCTCGCTTTGCGTCACTCAGCTTTTAATGCTGTGCAGCGGGCGGGGAAAACGGTGTGTGAGGGAGGTCGCTGTCAAGCGGAGGTGAGGGCTGCGTTTTCTCCAGCTCAACATACACGCACACAAAATAAATAAATGAATAAATAAAAGAGCCGAGTGAATCACGATGAATCACCGTGTTCGTGCGTTCGCCGATGTCTAATGGACTCTACACCCACCTGCCTCCCAGTGAATGAATGGTCATAACTAGAGGACGTGGGATTGTAATGAAGGGGTGAAGTTTTCATAAAAATCATCATAACCATAAACCTTAGTTTCTGCTGCACGTATGTGAGTCTTTCAGCACTGGACCTACGAGGCCTGGCTCCTGGTTTCGTTTGGTTCATCTCGGTTCCAGCTCTGGTTCCGCGGCTGGAATTGTGAGCTCAAGGTGCGTGTGCACATCCACGTGGGAGATGCGAATCCGGGCGAGCGCCCGGAATTTATGTATCTGGTTAACATGGAGATATTCGTTTGAGGTCATATTGCTGTCCACTGCATTAATATTGTGTCCAACATACCGTATTTTTGCTCGTCCTTTTTAGAAACACATCCGTGTTTCGGCTGCGACGTCCCACATTCTCTACCTGCCAGTCGTTAACATTTTCTATCCACCGTTTTAGTCGCTTTCAGCGGCTTCCTCAGAGTTCATCTTTCATTCTTTACCTTAGAAACCGCTACTCGCTGCCGCTGCAGGAAAAACGAGGCCGACGATGGCGCCGAGACTAAACGTGTAACAGAAAAATGCGCCGCAGAGCTTCGCCAGGCCGCAGCGCTGGTTGTGAATCTCCATTTCATATCACGAGCAGTCGGTTTGAATCCATCCTGGGTATGAAACAGTTTATTAGTGGAGCTTTAGAACTTTTATTTTCATCTTTTTTGCCTTCCCTTTTTCTCAGCAGGTTCCGGCGAGCTGCATTATGAAAACGACCCCGGAGTCCATCGATGCAGTTGGCGCTCGCTGCGGCGGTGTTTACTCTGAGTGGGTTCTGGGTAGTAAAGTAAAGCCATAAGTACAGTAGATCATCCTCTCCAGGCCCTTTGTTTAGCAGCGCTCTGATTTATGGATTCGGAGCAGACGGCTCAGATGAAAGAGTTTTCTCCCAGGTCAGAAGAGATACGGATACCTTGTTGCTATAGCAACCGCTGCAGGAGAGAACAAAACACAACAGAAAAGGAAAAAAACAAAAATGAACAAGAGCGAGAGAGGCGGAAGAGAGAGAAAACAAATGATGAAATGATGAAACAGGTCAGCGAAAGATGACATTCGAATTCAGCAGTGACTGGCGTTCAGCAAATAGATTGTTCTGGGAATTATTTTCTTTAAACACATATTTCTGCCCTACACACACACACGCAGCCGTTAATCTGTCAGACTGCAACAAGACGCTGCTCTCGGCGAATGACAGACGGGTGACCCGACATCATCATAATGATGATAATAATAATGATGATAATACGGGAGAGCAATCTGGAAAAGATCTCAACCACTTTTTGGGGCTGAACCTTGTTATATTCTCAGCTGCTGACGCTGGATTGTTTCACAAGTTTGGGGGTTTTCTTGCATCGCCACTAGAAAATGTTCAGAAAAAGCATTTTTCCAGAAAGCATGAGGGTGGATTCAAGTTTTTCATCTGCAGGGTCCAAACCTGGAGGCAGCGGCCGTTGCCGCTTCGCCAGAGGGGCGAGATAAATATGTTCCATTAATGTCGCGTTTTCTTGCCCGCTTTATTGGGAAGGTCAGATTCTATCAATATTACTGTTGTGACTGGTGAACACAAATGCAGCGAGTTCCAATAATGATAGTGAAAAGTTCTCGCCGTTACATTTCCGTTTCCTCCCCTGCACAAAGCCAAACCGTCCCAGTGGGTGAGGATGTGCACATGCACCAGCAACAGAAGAAAGCTAGCCACGCCGTCGCGTCACATGGTCGCACGGCTCATCCGTTTTGAATTTCGTTCGAGGGCAAGCGGTGGGCGACGCGGCGCCACCGTTAGGTTTCCCCTCCGCTACTTCAATGCTGTCATCTGTCAAAAACATCAATTTTGTCTCCCCGCTCTCCGAAGGGCGCTATTTCCAATTAGCGCCCGGCGCGTTCTCTGTTCTGCAGCAGAAGAGCGAAGCCGTCGGTTGGCCCAAGATGCGAAACGTGATGCAATCGCTGCCTCGAGAGCATCTGTAGGATCATTCTTGTTGGTTTTTATATGACAAAAGGAAGGTTGCGTTTGCAGGTGTTTGCATTTTGTGTTGAGAAACGGTTTGATTCCTGTTGAATAATAAACGGGAAACCTTTCAGGCAACTGTAATGTAAACCAGTGAAAACAAAACTTCCAATGATAATATTATTTTATTTTATTTAGTATATTAAAAAAAAATCACTATATAATGTACGATAGCAATAAATAAACCCAACTATAAAAACACTGCATTGAAAATTTAAAATAATAAAAACAAAATGCTTTAGTCATAAGCTCCTTACCCGCAACAACTGACTTGGGGTTGGTAGATTCTGACTGTTGTATTTGGGCAGTAGAGCCCGGAGGTCGTCCCGCGCTTACGTGTATCGTCAGGCGACCTCTAGTGGTCGTAGTAATTATGACGGGAGCGAAGGAGGGAGCCAGGTGATGCATAAAGTCAAAAATATCTGCAGTAGGAGGTCGAGACGGGACCAGACACTGTTTGTTTACCAGTGATGAAACCAATAGTAAATATTGTTCCTTCCGTCCATGACCACAACCATAACCGTATATTTATTTATTGTTAAATTGACAACGAAGGTCCATTTAATTCAGACGGGCCGTATCCAAGGGATGAGCAGCCTGTTGGTGTATGACACAAAAAAGCGCATGATTAAAAGAATATGATGAGTGTGGGCACTGAGCTTTCTGCAGCACGCTACATATAATTAATCATGCTGAAGGAGCCCAATTAGCCACGGCGGCCGGCGTTTTCCCCAACTGATAGGTAGAGATGCGAATTCTTTCTAGGTAACCCCACGGATCCCGGCCTCAATCTGTCAGAGTCTTACAATCGATCGTGTTGATGGCCACGGTTCAGCCAGATGGCTTCGGCGCTTTCGGTCCGAGGCATCAGAACGCGATTAGTCATCCCTGAAAGGGCCCGTTTTTTTGGATTTCTTTTTCCTTCTCTTTGTATCCGAAAGCTGCCGCCTCTCTCCGTCGCTCACTTTCGTCTCTTTTACTTATTCCTTTCTTCTTCTTTATTTTTAATGCAGCGAGGCTCTCACCATGGCCGTGGCATTTTTCAAGAGACGAGCCGAACCTCGGCCGGCTCCGCACCACATCCGCGTTTCAGTCGAGCATAAAAAGATACTGTTTGCATGCAAACTTTTTTTTTTTTCTGTGTGGGCGTATTTCAGTTCCTTTCCTCAGGGTAGGAACTGAATAACGTCTCCAATCGTCTGTCGGGGATTTTACCGGACCGACCAGGGAGCTTCGGCAAGTCCTGACCTAAAGTAAATGGAAATTTAAAGCACGGGGGGCGAAGCCTGACGCCCTACGAGGGGTTTTTTGCGCCCCCCCCCCCCCCGTTTCATAATCGTGTATTCATAGCTAAATGTGATGAAAGCGGCCGCGTTCTCAGCTGAGTGCGGCCGTAGATCAGCGGGTGTGTTGGAGGTCAGTTAATCTGTCTTCCGCTGTGAGGCCTCACTCCAGAGGTGGAAGGAGTTAGGAAGCATCCAGCTTATCCTCATCACCACATGTGGGTCCACAGGGAGGGGAAGTAGGGCAACGCTCAACACGGACTCCCCGCCACCCACACCTGCTTCCACTGCAGGCTGCAGACACACACACGCAGTGGGAGTATGAACTTTTTAATATCAAATGCTAAATGCATACATATACTTTTTTCATGTGACCGGCACTGGACTGGAGACCGTCGCACGGCTGTGCCGTCATCTTAGCGGCGCGTCCGGCGTTTCATAGCCGACTAAGGTTACGCTTTACGCTAAAGCTTTGGTGGTATTAAATAATAAAAACAACAAAAACCTCTGAAAATCACCAGCAAATCAAGAACTGTACAACTTTATAGCTCTTACTGAATATCTCCGTGGCCTAGACGACCCTGACCTCTGACCTGTAATCATCCTATGAAACATGAGGCATCGTGGATCGAACTGTAGATAAAATTAGCTTTACCTCCTCCAGCCACAACCTTAAAACGCTGCTTATACTGTATGTTAATGTGTCGGTGGTGACAATCCAGAGAAGTAAAACTTTACTCTCTGAGAAAACGGTTCATTCTCTCTGGCGCCATCAGGCTCATTCTCAGCCTCTTTGTCACCACGTTCACGCCGAGCGACATATTGGAACTTTTGCACCGTTCCTTCCCGGGTGACTGTTGCGTCCCGTTAAACTCATTTCCCACAAATTCGGCCTGACATATTTAGGATCTTTGGAAATTTGCTGAGAAGTGCATTTTTAGAGTGAACTTCTGTGGATCAGGGCTTTTGACTATAGGACACACATTTGTGTATTTCTCATAGTAGGCGTTTACTTGGGTAAAGAGTCTTGATGACTCTTCCACCTCCGCTAAAACCTTCACTTGGAGGAGTTATCAACGCTATTAATCTGGAGTTTAGCCCCGGCTCAGCATCTTCACTGCACTTTTTTCTGCCATTTCTGAGTCTGAAATCTACTTTCCTCATTTTTCGTGCCTCTACATTTCGAGATGGAAAAACAATATACCTTTTTTTTTTCCATGGAAAATGTATCTCCCGTTTAGTGTAAAAGTTTCCAGCCTGTTTTGGATTCAGATGCGGCATCTTCCAGCGCGGCCCGCTGGCCGAACCCGGTGATTGAGGGGAGCATATTGAGCATATGAGCCTTGGTGGGGCCCCCCCCTTCCATCTAAAGGGGTTTACAGTAGCAATGGTGCATACATCTTGAGCGAGGGTGGCCCCGGCGGGAGCCGGCGCTTGACAGCGCGGCCGTGCTGATATATGCTCTACCCACCGCGCTGCGCAGAAAATGAAATCCCCGGCCTTGGCAGCTTTAGTGCCAGGCTCTACTCGTTGAGCTCCATGGGAAATTGAGTTTCTAACGCTGGCGGTGGCGGCGCTTATGGCTCTGCCCCCCCTGGCTGCGGGGCCGCGGAGTTTCAAAGGACTGATCACGTTTCCTTTTGTCCCTACAGAGGTCGATGGGGTCACGCAGGCTCTCTCTCTCTCTCTCTCTCTCTCTCTATATATATATATATATATATATATATATATATATATATACACACACATATATATATAAATTGGGCTGTTTTCAAGCGTTCACTTAAAAAAGGTCGTTAAGGTTTTTGATGAATGGTTTTGGTGCCTGCAATTTTTTTTTAATTTTATGGTTGAGTTGAATCCGGGGTTTTTCCTACATTTTAAATCTGCCATTTTATTTTTATATAAATATGTAGAAAATTCCATTTTTTCTGTTTTGGGTTTTGGTTTTTTTTTCAAAAAACTTGGTTTTCAGATTTTGCAAACGTCGTTCTTGAAACTCTGGGTTTTCGGCAGTTCGCTTTAAGACCTGGGTTTGGAAGAACCCACAACTAGATTATTCTGAAAGCCGTCGCGGCGGGGCGTCGTTTATCGTGTTCACCCCCCCGGCCCACGCCACGGGCGGTTTTTCAAAGGGAGGAATCAAGGCGGCGGCGGGAGTGGGGAGAGGGGGTCCGTGGGTCACTGGTGAAGTGAGAAATGATCCGCTTACATCTGCGCTAGCATCGGCCGATAAGATCGGGGGGGGGGGGTGGAGGGGGATGGACGGAGCTTTCCACATTACAAAAAAAATAAAAAGACCAGCTCTCCCCACTCTGAGATGCCGGCAGGGCCACTCAGGAGATAACGTCGCCGTCGGCGCGGTAAAAGCCGGCGGTGACAGCGCAGACGGCGACACTTGCTCTATATTATTTCCCAACTGTCAGTTGGGGGGGGGGTCTCCTACACAGCCCCAGGCGGAGCCCCCATGACACGAGTCACTGCAGCAACATCGTGTTTAAAATCAAAGCCCTTTATAGCTGAACTGAAATTAAACCACTCGTTCGTTTGTTTGTTTGTTTTCCAGTGATGCCAGATGCTGCTCATGAAACAATGAAAACAAACAAAAAAAAATAATAATAAAAGTTCACTCATTCGGTGCTTTGAAAGCAGAAGCTCCACAAAACGCCTCTCGGTGTTTAACCATAATTAAGAGAAAAGGTGAAAAAAGAAAAACCAGTAAAACCGTATCAAAGTTCCGGATGTTTTTCGCGTATGGTTTCAATAAATCATGGCACATTCAACATGTTCTGTTCTGCAGGTGTTAGATGTTTGTTTTACCAGCAGAGACCCAGCGGTTAGTCTCCTCCGCTCTATACTGGAAAAATGCTACAGAAATAAAAAAATAAAAAATATGCAAAACCTTCAAGGAGCCCGCACGACCCCGTCCCCTGGTTTACAACCCCCCCATTTTTGTGTGTGTTGGTGTGTGCGCTCACGGACCTATGTTTTGTGAGGACCGACCCGAGTCCGACAGCGGAGGTGCTGTTTCTCTGTAGCACTGAATAGTCAAAGTGAACCTCAACAAACATTCAGCAGATTTAGAATCAGATTTCTTTTTTGAGCCGTCGCATGGACCCAGTGCGTTGGTTCCACGTGGAACCAGCGCGTTGGCAATGCATTGGCGGCGTGTTGGCGGCAAGGGCATTGACATCACGCCGGTTCCTCGCAAACACAGCACAGCGAACCCCCTATGTCCGCGAGCGTTTGTTGTGTGTGTTTATTTGTGTGTGTGTGTGTGGGGGGGGGGGTGTCATTCCCCGTGACATTAGCAGCATGTGCCCCCTGACTCCTTGTGACAACCTACGAAGCACCGATACGGCAGCTTACATGGAAGAACAACAAGTCGAGCGGTGATCCAGCGATGCGCCGTGACACAATGCTAACGCACGCTGTTCTCAATAATAACTTTATTCTCTCTCTCTCTCTCCCTCTCCCCCGCCCCCCCTCCAACGCCGCCTGAAACAACAACAGACCACTTGGGCATCGAGTTCATGGGTAAGGAAGCCTTTTCTTGTCTTGCATCTGGGTCACGGGTCAGGGCTGTAAACACCGAAGCGTCAGCGTGAGCCCCGCGCGCACGCTGACGCTTCCCTAATCCGACACGGCGCCATCTTCTCATTTGAAGTGGAAGCGAGACGAAGCCGTGGAGAACGCCGACGGCGCTCATACGTCTGTACATTCGCGCGCTCACGGCCGTCAACCTCCTTCCTCTTCCACATGCTTTGCTGTATTTCTTTTGAATATTCGATATTCGTTTTTATCTCTGCTCTCTCCACTCATATGCATTTATTTATCTTTTGCTTTCTGCACCGTCTCCATTGTTATGCTCTTTCTTTCCTTTGCTCTCCCTCTCTCTCTCTTTCTTTCTCTCACAATTGTGTATGAAGTGTCCCCTCAGAATACCAATGTGCTGCAGTCTCCTTGGAAACGCTGAGAACAGGGATCCGGGCAGGGTAACAGTGAGGGAGGGTTTTTTTGTGTTGTTGTTGTTGTTGTTGTTTTTGTGTATGTTGCCACCGTCTTCGAACGCACCCCTGATTGGGCGCGTGAGAACGTGAACGTGGGTGCGCATGTTCAGGAGCGCGCCCCCGAACGAAGTCCCCGTTCGCGTGCCCGCGAGGCGGCGCAGGGCGGATGCCGGCGCCTCCTCCTCGTTGTCGCCCCGACTCCACGTCTGGTATCACATTTGAGCCCCCCCCCGCCACATTGGTTCTCTTGGTATAATTTGGACCCTTTCCACGTGGACAGGCTGGAAAAGCGATGGATCATCTAGCAAAAAAAGAAAAGAGAAAAACGGCCTCCTACATTCTCAAAGTGACAGAAAAAGAAAAAAAACTTCCACAATAAAAGCAGCGCCATGCTTTTTTTTTCTTCTTTTTCTTTTTTCAGTCGAACGAATAAAAGCTTCCATCAGGAAACTTGCTGAGACTATGCAAACTTGGCGGTGACAGATGATCTTTTTCTTTTTTTTCCACAGAGCTATCTCACGGGTTTTTTTTTTCTCGTCTCATTTCCATTCAGCGAGAGGTTTTTTTGTTTTTTTTTTCATCCCGCTGCAACATTGTTCGCGCTGCCACATTCTCTTTGCCTCGCTAACGTCTCTAGCCCTGCCAGCGTCTTCCCCCGGCATTGTGCTAAGCAGTGCACAGATACAGATAAGCGCCTCCCACACTCAACCCTGGTTTGTCGGTGTCTGTGGCTTTGGAGGCTTATTCTCCGGAGGAAAAAGTACGAGAACCACATACCAATCCACTAAAACTCTTCCACCGGAGACTGCTCTTAATAATACAAAGTAAATATATGCTGTATGAAGTGGGTTACTTGTCTAAAAAGAAAGAAGCCTTCATTTTGAAGGCCTATAATCTTGGCTTAAGTACAGATCAGTAAAGTGAGGCATGAGCATCTTGAATTGTCAGGGCTTTCAATTATCTGTTCATAGCAACGGATTTCATATCCTTATTGGGCGGAACCCTGTCATCCACAGAGTGATATAATTTAAGTCAGAGACACTTAAGTCAATGAAATGACCATTTATAGTTTTGGTTGGTTTTAGCTCTGCTCTTTGAGGGAGCCGTCGAAGGATCGGAGGTGCAACACGGATTCAACGCGGATGAATAATTCCCCGTTTAATTAAACATCTATGGTGGGATCCTAAAGTCTCCCAGGCCTATGACGGCGTCAATAAAAAAAAAGAACATCGCAGCCATCAGACTTAATGGCGGAGTGGTTGAACCGGATCGCATTAGACCACGCAGGTTTACCTAATACCCCACGTAGACACCTTGAAACAAACAGCGTGAGGTACCTGTTCTCCGCAGACGACACCTACACCTGCGCACGATTCATGGAGAACGTGCCGACCCTCCTAAGTCCTGCGGCAGGGTCGGTACCCGAGAGCAGAATTAGAAAAAGAAGCGTCCGAAGGTTGAGCTCTTCCCACCCGGGGTCGTTGCCCAGCCGAGGCTTTATCAAGCATATATTTCTCACATCCCGACCTCCTCTTGTGTACATGGTTTATACCGCTCGGCACAGAGGGGGAGAAAACTTTGGCTTTATCTGGCCGTCCATCAGGGATCACTGAGCTCTGGCTGGAAGACGTCCCACCTGGTTGTAAGTCGATGTCAGGCCAGAGCGTCACATGCGGCTATTTCTCACGGGTAGGATGGGTTTGTGAGTCATGTTGATTTTCCGTTTCTGTCCGGGGCGGTTTGTGGTTGGGGCCCGTGCTGAAAGGAGGCGGTTTGAGGGCAAAGCCCCGGAGGGGAGATGGCGGCCCCAGGAGTTGGGGGACGTTCGTTTAATTCAGTTTTCCTTTACACAAATTTTCGTCTAACTCTGAAATGCACCATCACAGCTGATCTTTAGGACGTATGCCGCTCGGTGTCCAAGAGGAGAGAGATGAGTAAGACGAGAGGGGAAAGACAGTTGGACGTAATACGTTGTTTTCCCATAGATCGTTTTTCAATTAAAAGCTTTCGCGGTTTAAAGTTTTATTTTTTTCCAGAGATTTTCTGAGAGCGAGTTTTGATTTCCTCGAGGCACAGCTTTGTTCTTTTCAAACAAAACGTTGCCAGAGACATGAAACAAAGTTCTTTTCTTCGCACGCAGGTGTAGAACGACGGCTGAGTTACCCGTCCGGGTCTAGAGACCTTGTGCAGATATTTCAGAGGATTTTTAACAAACCTCGAGAGAGTTCAGCGGTTTCTCTGTCGTCCAGGTCGTGGCGCAACTGGAATCGGTTGCAGATACTTGAGGACGTTTCACGTCGAGAGGTGAAATTCGAGTTGCCCTCAATTAAACCCGTCCTGGATAACATTTCCATTTGTTTTATAGCTTTTGATAAAATGAGAGATTAACTTTGTAAGATTAACTCTCTGAATTTAGCTTGGTTGCCGTGTGTAGAACAGACTCTTAGGCCTCTGTTTATTAAGGCTTTGCCAGCCACAGCAGGGACAGAACATCCTCAAGAAATTTCCACAGCTCCACCATCTTTTTCGAAACCAGTTCCAACCCTTGAGTAAACAGTGTCCGAAGAGTCAAGTTGCCTCATTTGTAAAACACAATGCGACAGAAAAGGTGACACCGCATGTCCAAAAACTGACGAATACAATAATAATGGCTTTTGATGCCTCTGTTGTCACAGCAGTCCAATTTATTAAGGTAAGAAGGAGGTGGTCGCACAGTCTAGTGACCATGACAGCAAAGCCTTCCCACCCCCCCTTGTTTTTCAGCCTAGAACATAGGACAGCCAACGGTTTTACTTCAGATTGTCTCGGACGACTGGAAACCTGGCGGAGATCTGAGGGTTTCGAGGTCTGAGTTGACGTGGTCTGTCTCTTCTGTTTTTTTTGGTGCTAAGAGACAGAGCAGGCCGGTAGGACACGGAAGATCCGCTAACGCCAAAATCCAACGAGTAGCGGCAGCCTCAGAAGGAAGCGAAGGTGTCGATAACCCTTCTGAGCCGCGGAGCGGGAGAAACTGCAGAAGGAAGAAAAGACGAGAAAAAACAGCGGCGCCAGTCGTCTAAATGTATTCCGTATGTAAATGGGCAAATAAAACCATCCGCATAATAGCGGGAAGGAGCGTGACCAGCCAGGAGGGCGCGCTTACTCCAGCACGGCGCCCCTGCATAAATCAAGGGTTTTGATTTTTTTTTTATTATCATTTATCCGTCCTCGGCAGTCTGCACGCCGACGACAGGAGCCCGACGCTCGGGGGGGTCGCTGGCGAATCCCCCATCCCTCTGATCTCTCCTCATGCTCCGCCGTGTCACTCGGCTCATCCATCCCCGCCCGTCAATCTTAGCCGCCTACAGGCCACGCTGGGGTCCACAGTGGTTCAGTTCGCTTTAATCCCTTCTTTTGCTGGGGGGGGGGGGTTAGGAGGGTCCGCGAAGGCTGCAGGGCACTGATGGAGACTTTGTCATGCAAGCTTATTTTATGATGGCATCATGTGCTGCCTTCACACTATGGCAGTAATTACTGTAATCACTGTAGTTTTTATTATCAGGTCTGAAGGTCGTGGACATGAACATCATATATAAAAAAACCTTAATTACCCCGTCTGAAGTTGTATTTGAAACATGGTATCGGACGAAGTGTGTCTCTGGGGATTTGTATTTTCTCTGGCAGCCTCGAGCTGCACCTGCGCCGGCTGACACCTGAGGCTGACACCTGATCTGTCCGGAGGCAGCATAAAGTACCCGAACTCGAAACCTCGCCGATCCAGAGTCGTACTTAGCGGTGAACAAGGTTCAAACTAGCCGTGGCTTTTATCCAAGCTAGGCGGGTTTGGTTTGTTTTTTTTTTTTTAGTCCTTTTCCATCATCCGTCCCCACTCCACCACCGCGTCGGTCTGGAGCCGGTTCCAATGCGCTGCCACTAATCATTAAACTTTACTGCCCTCAAAATAGAGGCCGCCATTTAATTCATAATTGTACAAATTCAACACAATTTAATAAACCTTGTTCTAATATCTGCAACAGACCTTGACGGTGTCGGCGTCTGCCAGCAGACTGACTCATCCATATGTCCCAAAACAGTGGAGTAAAATCCTCGAATAACAAACCTGGCACCGCTTGTCACATAAAATGAGGGTAAGATCTCACATATCCTGATATTTCCTCAGTGGAATATGAAGATCAGCCCTGACATTTACCAATGCACAAGATTTTTTTGGATGATTTTGCACATATACATATATTTAACAATGATGTCCGAATAAGAGCCAACTGACATTTCAGGCTGAGGGTTGAGATCACAGGTTCTCCCACAGAGGAAGATGATAAATTACTGTACAACCTCCTTCTAAACACTTGGGCATTGAGAAAATTGCTAAGTAATTTAAAGGGCCGATACTGCGAAAACATATATTCTTAATTTCCTAGAGAGTTATCGAACCATGTAGATTTTTTAGGTGGAAAGTAGCTCCAAAGATAAAATGGTTAAGTGCCTATATTACACCCAATAACCCAGAAATTACCGTTCAATTCCATCGAACTGTGTGGGAGGTAGTTTTCCTGTGGACAGAGCAAATAAAACCAAAAATATCCGTAAGATGCCAATTTAGGTGACAGTTGGTTGGACCGACCCTTTATCATCGTTTATAAGTCTCTCGTCAGAATTTCTTTCTTTTGTCTTTATCAGTGATACGTGATTCAGAGGAAAGGCTGATGCGTTGCAACAGCCCCTCAGCAAATAATATTTTTATGTGTTTGGGTATTATGTCAAGCAATGCCAGTTGTAAATAGTGCACTAAAGGCAATAAAGTCTAAAGGCTTTAATCTTTATTGTATATAATGCTGCTTCAAGGGTATTTCAGCCCATAATTCCATCAGTTATTGATTTCTCTGTCAGGCCAGCACACCTGCACTGAAAACATGGCTGCTGTGCACACACTCTGAATTTATAAGGATGCACGCGTGCAAAAAGGTCACAGCAACACCTCCATGTCACTGCTGTTGCCGCCTTTAGTGTAAAATATGAATAATATTCTCCTGTAATGTTGCTGTAAAAAAGCGACAAGCAGGGCCCTGCAGTGCCGAGCTGGAGGGGCTCGAAGAGGAAATAAATAGAAGACGTGACCTCCCGACCCCGCCGATGGAACACGAACACGCTTTCCCTCTCCCGGGCCGTATGATTTATTCACGTCCGGTGAGTGTGTTTGCGGGACACAGTGGGTGTGTCCCAACAAAGAAGTGAGAGATGGGGGAAGCGAGGTCGCGGCCCTGCTTGACCTTGGCAAGCGTGTTTCTGATTGGCCTCACAGCAAACGGGCTGCAGGCGTGTATATATGAGACGTCTCAGTGTGACCGTGAGCGTTCGCCCGGTAACTCTTACGTGGCAGACTTCTCTTTGGGCGTACGACGGCCGAGCAATTCATTAGGAACAACGCCTCACCTGCTTGTCGTCATGCAATTACCCGGTCAGATACAGGTCAGGAGCTTCAGTTAAGGTTCAAACGTCAAAATGGGGGTAAAAAAAAAGAAAAGGGATCCTGGAGACTTTGAATCACCGGTGTGTGATTGTTGGTGCTGGTTTGAGCGTTTCTGAAACTGCTGATCTCCTGGGTTTTTTAAACAGGCTCTAGAGTTTTTACTCTAGAGCAGTGCCAAAAACAGGAGAAAAAAAAAACCATCCAGTGAGCAGCTATTCTGCAGACACCATGGAAACACCTTGCTGATGAGAGCGGCCAGTAACTCACTGATAACAACCCTTTACAACTGTGTCGGGCAGAAAAGCTTCTCAAGATGAACGGCACGTCCAACCTTAAGCCTCATGGGCTACAACAGGAGAACAATCACGTCAGGTTCCAGTCTTGTCAGTCAAGGACAGAAACCTGAGGCTGGACCAGAGCTGGACAGTTGAAGACCGGAAAAAAATGCAGCCTGGTCACTGATGAATCTGGATTTCTGCTGAGGCAGCAGATGGTCGGGTCAGAATTTGGCTTCAGCAGCGTGAATCCATGGACCCATCTGCCTTGTGTCAACCGGCCAGGCTGGTGGTGATGGTGTAATGGTGTGGGGAATGTTTTCTTTGCACACTTTGGGCCCTTTAATACCAGTCAATCATGGTGTGAATGCCACAGTCTGTCGGAGTGCTGTTGCTGACCATGTTCATCCCTTTACGGCCACAGTTTACCATCTTCTAACGGCTACTTTCTGTAGGATAATGTAACGTGTCACAAAGCTAAAGTCGTCTCATACTGTTTTCATGATCATGACCATGAGTTCAGTGAACTTCAGTGGCCTCCCCAGCCACCAGACCTAGATCCAGTAGGACTCCTTTGGGATGATGTAGAACAGGAGAAGGGCATCATGAATGTGCAGCTGACAAATCTGTAGAAATGATGTGATGCATCATGTCAACATGGAACCTCAGAGGAAAGTTTCCAGCCTCTCGTTGAATCCAGGCCAAGAAGAGCTGAGGCTGTTTTGAGAGCAAAGACCGGACCTACCCAGTTTAGTATGTTGGTCCCGATAAAGTGCTTGAAAAGTACATGTATGTGCACCTATATTGTGTATTTATTACTTTTTCTTGTACCTTTTTCGTGCTCAGTTTCACGTTCTTGTCTTATCTCTAAAACCCCAACATCTTCCATTTCAAAAAAATTTCCTGTCGTCTTTGTTCCGTGTCAAAGTAGCGTCTTCACCTTCTTCATCCTGGGCAAACCATAAAAACACTCCTGTGAAGTGTTTTTTCCCTGAAAATTGCACTTGAATGAAAACTTTCTATTTGCACTCCTCTCCTTCAGCCCTTTTTCCATCACCTTTCTCCTTTAGATTGGAGCACCACTCTCATTCGAGTCTGCCAAATCAAATAAAACAAAATTTGTCGTTTTCTTTTGGTGCCCTCCACGATGAAACACAGCGGCGTTTCCTGATCTAAAGCCCCTACTTGCAGGAGGCTTGGTTTTTCTACAGCTTCCCTACAAAAAAAAAATAAAATTTGATCCAGGGCATTATTATTTGAGGTTTAATTAGGTTTGGTGCAGAAATGATTCGGTCGGACCAGGGGAAAGGATTGCGGTTCGTGTTTGGCCTCGAGGATGGACGTGTTGTTTTTCGGGCATTAGCTGAAAGGACCGATCCGTCCTTTTCTTCTCGGGACGACAGTCTCCTCCGATACACTGATCGGTATCGGCACTGACGCCGGGTTCATAAAACGAACCGGGGGGTGTGAGTCAGACGGGACCGAACTGGGTGTCGCCTCATCAGGTGAAAGTAACGACAGCAGAACATCACAAAGCTTCCTGTAAACCTCACAATATGTCTCTATGTAATGTGTCTTCTTATAGTTAAAGGGCAACTCCATGAATTTTTTTTTTTTTTTCCACATCATTCACTTTGTAACAGCAGTGGTATAATTTAAGAGGTAATCTTGACTGAAGACCGACTTTCATTTGCATCTCATGGTTTTCATCGCTGAACGTCGCCCGCTCCGTTGTCATAGAGAACCACTCGGTGCTCACGTGACCTGTTCTCCTTCAGTCGCCCACAGGTGGTAGGTGAGTGACAGAAAACACGCGATACACCCGCGTGACTGGCCGATAAAGACTGGGAGCTGCTGTTGAAAGCTCAAGAAAAAGCTCGTGAATAGACCTTCAGTCAAGATTATTCCGTCAAACTCCCATTCCGAGGCTCGGAGATAAACCTGGACTCTAAACAGCTGTATATCTTTGGCTTCGGAGAGAGCTCTCGGAGTCTAAGGCTGATGAATTAACCCCGGCGGGCTCGGGTTATCTCGGCCTGGGCTCGGAGACTAGGAAAAACAAAAAAAAAAAAACGGGGGCACGAGGTTTGAAAGACACGGGCACTCACCAGGCGGGAAGGATCTAATGAGGAGATACTGTTGGTTGCATCATGGGAAAAGAACGTGACCCAGCATGACCCGTAGCAGACTCAATTAAAATTTATATCTTGGCTGCCTCTGCTTTGATTTTTTTTTTTTTTACCTTTCTTTTTTTCTTATTTAACTCTGATTCATTTGAGGCCCCAAACTTCACAGAAGTGTGATATTAACTCGCTGGATTGATCCTTTAAGGCCTGATCAATTATCAGTGAAGTATAAAGATGTTAAATTGATAAAAGGAAGATGCAAAATACTATGAAAGGAGTGAAAACTAATGACTCAGGCATAATCTCAGTACAAAATATATAAAAGGATTTTTTTTTTTTATTGTAAATCAAAAAATAACAGCAGTATCAGATCAGTTCTCATCATTAGTGAAAACCATTATTTTGTGTGTCAGAATCCTTATATACGCTCGTCTTTCTCCCCCCTCGGTCTGCAACCCCCCCCCGCCACCTTGGGCAACCCCTGCAACACTCTAATGATACAATTACAGCCATTGAGCCGACGGGATGACTCAGGCTGATTAAACAGCATCAAAACGGCATCGGCCATGAAAAACCTTACCCAGATGCAGATGGAGGCTCGGAAAGCAGGGTAGGCGGGGGCGGGGGGGGGTGCACCAGCAATACACTAATAGACTCGGTGACATCTGTTATTTCAGGGATTATGTATGACATACCGCATGTATGATTTGTTATGTCTTTCTGGGCATCATTAGGATAAGCCGCCGCAGCGGTAAGCTTGTGCCGAGAGATCCCTGATTTGAACCCCCCCAACCCTATCCCCGACCCCCGGTAGGCCTGAAGATCTCGATGTGGTCGTGAATTAATAACACGCTCGGTTATCGAGCACCGTCGGGACGCCCTTGAGCAAGGCTTAGCGGCCGCGCCCGTGCTGCTCTTTGGCTAAGGAGGCCACGGTTGTATTCCGCAGCCCCCAGCGGTGATTTTTCCGGGCCGGGGTTAAGAACTGCATCTTTTTTTTTTTCTTGAGCTAAAGTAGCTATTCAAAGCCATCCGCGGTAAAATAAATAGATAAATAAATAAAAATTCGTTTTAATCGCGTCAGTGTAAAACCCCAACGTGTTGTGCCGTCCTCGTGCTCTTTCCAAGGTCCGTGCCCCCGCCGAATAAAACCTGACTGATCGCCTATTAATGTATCCGAAGGCAACTATGATTTACTCGTGGCGAACGGGACAGCTTCCATTTTTCTCCACTAATGACGTCCGTCCGTGCCATAACTCTACTTGTCTCCGTGTGTTCGAGCGCCATTACATGTGGCATCCATTTTCCAAAGGCAGCCCGGGCCTAGCGGACCATTACCTGACGCGGCGGAGCTGATAGAACGAGCCGGGAGGCTGCGTGGTGGCCAAGAATGGCCGCTGTAATGTAAATAGGTGTTTGTGTCTTGCTTTTGAGTTGTTATTTTTATTTCAGTTTTCTTGTTTGTTTTATTTATCCCCAAGGTAATTATACCTACACAGGAAAGAATCTTTCCTGGAAAAAAAAGTTGCTGCTGCACTGTAACTGGTAGTTTGATGATTTAAAATGGCTGTTTGGGTGCTGTAAACAACGATGTTAGAAAATTAAAAGTTGGTGAGTACAAATCTCAAAACCATGTTTAGTTCTGTGTTACGGTGCGACTGCTGCATAGAATTAATTTAGTGTTAATTCCGCAAACGTCGACAGTGGGATCTCAGGCAGACAGACGCGCAACAGGAAAAAAAACACACCCACATCTCGCACTTCCTCTGTCTCTTTCTCACACAAACACATGCTGGCAAATATGTACATGATCTGTGACTTTATTCCCCAGGGCTGTGTTGTTCAAATATTAATGTGGCTGCCTTCCTTGTTTTTGTTTCCCCACAGAGAGCAAAGAGGTGTACAAGAGGCAGGTGCTGTCAATCATATCCATCGCCATGGCGATCAGCCTCCTGGGAACCCTGTGCATGGCCCTCTACTGCCGCAACAAGTGAGACGAAAACCCGCGCCGAAAGTGTAGATGTGCACCAAAAGCCCGGTTTAGTTACCATCTATAACCAAATGTTGGTGTAGATTTTTAACAGTTTCAGGACACACACGACCTATAACAGTTGGGCATCACTCGTTTCGGTGCGGATGACATTATTGTGCTAAGGAGAACGTGGCAACATCGCTACGGGAAAATCATGTGTCAGGCAATCGCATCAGTTTTTAAACAAACTCCTCAACGAACACAAGCAGATTCGATCATTTGTCTAAGTTGTTGGTTCGTTTACATCATCTCTAAATATCTGACCACCCATTATTGCCATGCAACTTGGCCTCCAGTGTGTCACAATGCTCCCAGATCCCGATTATATACTGCTGCTACCTAATAATGACCAGAAATTATAAACCAGCCACAAGTTATAAAATAAAACAATGAGTGAAAACAATATTCTATTTTCAGTACAATTCTATCACCACATGAGTAAAATAAGGAACTTCAACATGTTTCTGAGTTTTCCTGACGTAGGTCAGAGCCTGTTTTACCCTTGAAAGAGTGTTTCGGGCGTAGCTGCCCTCAGAGGTTGGGGTTAGGTCTAAAGCTTGGGTTCAGGGTTAGAGCGAGACGAGTTAGCAGGAAAGACGCAAACACCCAAGGTTCAAAGACTGGAAAAGAGAAGTTTTACCCAAACTCTCAGATGGCGTCCATTTTTCCAACCGTGCTCCGACCCGACACATTGGATTTTTTTCCCGGCGAACGTATTGACAGGTAAATTAGCTCCAGTGACCTGCAATTTCATCCTGGCCATCGGTTTTCTTCTCTCCCATTTGCGCCAAGAGTTTCCGACGGTTTTTCAAACTTACTTTGACGGTGTTATGTTTATAGTAAAACCGCCACAGGTCCTAAAGCAGGTAAAATATCACCGTGTTTAGTAATAAGCCTTGTTGGGGGCAGACAAAATCCCCAAGGAGACATTTTGTTAATCGAGTGAAGGCCGGCGGAACATGTCGGGGCATCAAACACCATCGGATGAAAATCCCAGACGGAGGTATTTGCAACAATTTGTAAATCTCATTATGTGCATACACATATTCATTTGCCATTATAACCCAAAGGTCACCTCTTGTGGCTCCTGCGCTACTCTCCCTCCTTCACGTCCCTCTCCATCCGTCTGCATATTTCTGTCGGGCCCGTTCCGGGGTTCGCGTTTTATTCGGCACATGACCGGTCCGAGTCACGCCCCCCCGCCCTTACCTTGCATCGCTTGCCCAGAGAGGTTCACGGACGGGACCGGTCGGACGGTCACGGGATGCCGTCGCACAACGGGCTGTGATGGACGGCACCGTGATTCCATAGCGCCCCCCCCCCCCAAATAATGTGATGATGTGAGTGAGTGAGCAGCCAAACAACAAGATAATCGGATCAGGAAATGATGGACAGGTGCTTTCAATGAATCCGTAATTGAGCTGGGGGGGCTGGCGCGTTTGACGGGGAGGATGCACGCGGATCAGGTAGGAGGTGCTCAGGCAAATCCGTGTGAAGGTTTTTTTCCCCACATTGAGAAGTTAGTAAAAAAAAAGAAAAGAAGGATGAAATACACAGCTAAATGACACAAATTATTCATGTTGTCGACATTTCTCTCTAAAGGGCAACATGCAGTTAAGTGTGTCTCTTTGGGGGGGGGGGGGTTACATCACCCTCCTCCTTTTTGTCTGCCCTCATCGACAGACTGAAGGTTAAAAGCCTTTAACGCCAGCAGGAAGTGAAGACGACTGCAGCCCAGAGAGACGCCAGTGGAGATACCAGGTGTCATCAAGAAGCTTCAGAAACTCGCCCATTAGCAAATATACTCTATTCAGAGCTACAAGTTCATGTGACCTAGTCTGATCACGTTCTGCCTTCTAGGGTTACGGTTCTCACGTAGTCCGTCTAATGTGGAGGTTAACGCCCAGCAATTAGACCTGAATATCAACCCATTCAACCTCAAGGTCGTTGGCTTTTTCCCCTGCTAATCAAGTTGTGTTATAACCAGTTGCTGCTTTGATTTTACTCTCTAAAAAAAGGTGCACCACTGTCTAACCTACAAATAGAACCGTCTCCTCGGAGCTCACAGATTCATGCTGCAGATGCACCTCCCAAAAAAATGTATCTACGCATTATAGCGACGCAGACTGCAAGAACTGTGATTGGTCGGCTCAATAGCATCGCACTTCCGGCTTCTCCTCCACCGCACAGACCGTCTCCTCCGACGTCTCCTCCGACTTCCTCTTTCGTTTCTGCGTCACAGTAAATTCAGGAAAAACTAAAACCGCTGACCAACATCCGTCAGCTCTGACTCTGATCTGTTTGGTTTTGGTCGCTGTCATTTTTTCAAAGCGACGCCGACAAGCTGGCAGGAAACAGCGGCGAAGACAAACCCAACACGGTGGCAGATAAACGCCGCCGCCAACTAGCGGTTTGGCGGTGTAACTGCGGATTGATGCCCGACACAGAAGTTTAAACACTCACGGCGGCGTAGGACACCTGCGGTGGCTACGGCGTAGACTCAACGCAGAGGCATAAATCCAGCATTTTTTAAAAGTACCGTTAAACTCCACATTACATCCACTTCCAACATCTTTAAAAGTGTGGCTTTCTCCACCGACCTGGTGTGTCAACTAAGGTATGATTAGGGCAAGATTGCAAATATATCATCACAGTTACAATTCATACTAATACAAAGGGCCGATGGGGGTTGCCTGATGGGAGGAAAGCTGGGTCCTCTACACATCCGTCCGCTGCCCCGACTTCCCCAACCTCGCAATCTGCCCCACTACACAAAGGACACACTGCTTCCTCTGTTGTAAATGAGCACTGGATGTAAATTGTCAGGTACAATGTGGACATAATTCTGCGTAGATACTGGGCTGATTCATTTTGAATCACGAAAAAGGACGCCCACCCCTTTCATTTAAAGATATGACAAGGGGGTGTCTGTCCCCCACGCTCTCTACTCCAGTACAGGCATAAAATCCTCCCCCAAAAATGATTTAAAGACCAAGTATGATAAGTAGCATAATTAACTCTAATTAAGCAGGGGTATCAAATGAGTAAGCGCCGACCAATTTGCAATGTGGCCTGTGAGATTGAGCGCTCTGCCAAAGACAAAATGGCACCCGGTGTGTTTCCCAGGCGCAGTGCTTTTTATTCTTGGTCGTGAGCTGCAGGAGACCGGGCTGACAACAAAAACCTGCCGATCGGAGGCCGCCGGTGTCGTTCGAACCGGCCTGGTCAGGCCGTCTGTGAGATCCGGCACCGGCGTCCACCGGTTCGTCGTGTGGAGCGAATTCGCCGGGACAGTTGGTGTCTAGATAATGAAGCAAGAACTTCCCACGCGTACGAACAGCAGGTGACGCAAGATGATAGATGACACATCTCTCCAAAAACATAACCACGGAGTTTGATGTGTTTTTTTGTGTTTTGTTTTGCAGCAAAACCATATGCTTCTGTCGCAAAAGAGCAGGCGTCAGATAAACAGCCAGACAGTGCTGATGTCTTTTTTGGAGGAGATAATGGATCTTTCATATTAAGTAAACACTTTTTCCGAAAGTTTGGGTACCAAATGTCACAGTCCTCCTCTAAGAAAATTTAATTAAAGTGCCACGGAGGTGGAGGGAGCAGGAGTTGACGGCGAGGCCATCTGTAAACACTTCACAACGCCGCCGTGATTCCGCCAAGCCTCCGAAACGGGAACTGCGAGGGTTTTGGAAGCTGATAATGAGCGTAACCTCCGGCGCAAGAGAATGAAATTGTGGTTCTCACCTGTATGGAAAAGCACTTTCTCATACAACTTGATGTACGTGCCCAAGGTCGGGTAGCTGGGGTTGTAATAATTAGGAGCACAAAATGCAAAATAGCTTGTTTTTCTGTCAGATGAATGTGAGAAATCAGATTACAGCATTCTGCTCCATGAGGTTTAATTATTCCACTTCCGCCGATGCAATTATCTGCGAACGTCTTTTCATGCAAGAGATCAGGGTCAAGCCGTTTCGCCTGCCAGTCACTGACTTCGGTCCTTGGGTGTCTTTGTAGCAAACAGCAGTGTCGACCATTTTGATAAAAGCACAGCTGAGAGATGAAGAGTCCAGGCTCAAAACATCTCGACAGCAATAATTAAATGGAGTCAAGGTGTGTCGTGTAAGCTGGAATACTGATTTGTTCTAAGTCTTTTTATTACTTAAGGGGAGGTTTCAGATAGAGGGCTGCTTTGGTCGATAGCTTCCTCCTCACCGTCTTTGTCCTCAGGGGCAGGGGACGAGTAGAACACAACTCTCCATGGCCACTGTCTGTTTTGTTTTGTTTTGTTTTGTTTTAAATCCTATCGAGGTCGATGAGAACGACACAGGACCAGAGAGTTAGACATTAGACTTAGCTGTGTACGATACAGAGCATTAAGTGCAAAGGTAAATGCTGGACCAGGAAAAGTGACCTTATGATGATCCTTGGCTGTAATTAAGAACCAAGTATATTAAAGGTTAAAGACCCAAGAGGACACTGTAGGTGTGACGTACCATCAAGGACTTGACTTGCTGTAGATTCAAGAAGTGAAGAGAAGGCGGAAGAAGCAGGGAAGTTACTCAAGCCGTTGACCACAGCCTGATCAGGACGTTTACTCTCCGTGCAATGTTTACGTACATTCATGTACAACTTCCAGAAATAGCCTGGTTTTGGCTTTTGAGCTCCGTACACCGATGAGCCAGAACATTATCTCCAACCCTGGTCTAGCATGACATTGGTGCTCGTTGTGCCGCTAAAGCGGCTCGGATCTGCCGAGGCACCGGCTCTACAAGACCCTCTGAAGGCGTCTGGCGCCGAGACCTCGGCAGATCCGTTAAGTTCCCGTGGGATGCGAGGTGGAGTCGCCCACGCGTCGGGCTCGTTCCGGGCAGACCCCCCGACAACCCGTTGCTGGTTCGGTCATCCAACAGCCCATCACCTTGAGCATCTCCCAGACCTCAACCTGCAGCCTTGTTCCGAGATAATCAGCGTCACTGGCTCATCGGCTCATCGTTGCACGGTATTCGCACTGATGATCAGGACTCACCAAGTCATCAACTAGGTCGATAACGAAGACTAAGGACCGCTCAACTCCAAACTGCCTTTCTGTACAATTTAGGGTTTATATCGTCTGACACCTGTCTCATTCATTCATGGAACAAAGGCAGTGCATCCGTCACAATCTGTAAGAAACTTGTTATGATTAGCCCATGTTTCAAATTAATCAAAGCAAATTGCCGGTTGGACTCGCTAATCTCAGGAAGCTGAGTGCAGCACATGACTCTGACACGCGGGAACTCAGCACGTGTTTTTCTAGAAAGCACTTCCAGGGCTTACTGTGATGCTAAAGGAGCGACTGAGGGAGGTTAAAGGCTTCCGGTGGAGCCGTGTCACCAGATGCTTCATCCCAGTATTAATATTACACAGCTTAGATGCCCAAAGACAACTGATGGTTTGATAATCATTGAAATAATGTGCCGATTGGCTGCAGACCCGGTGAGAATCCACAGTAATTTATCCGGTGGTGGTAGATGTCATCCTGGAGTAAATTCCAACTCTGAAAAATCTTTTTCTTTTTCTTTTATTTTCCTTTCTGTTTAGGAGGCGCAGAGAGAAGCTCCAGGCCCATCTGAAGGAGAGTCGCAGTCTGAAAAACTACTCGGCCAACTCCCACAATGCCCTGGAAGCCAAGACAAGAACCCCCAGCACCAACCTACAAATGCACGAGGTGACGCCGCTGGTCTTTTGTTCCCTTTGTTCCTTTTTTTTTTTTTTGTTTTCCATCTCGACCCTCTTTCAAAGTTTGCCTCCTCCCGGTCAATGATGCCCACACATGTACCTGCACCTGAAAAGAACAGCACCGATGTGTGTTACTCAGGTTGCTCCCGTTTCCGGTGGATAGAGTTTAAAATTGGTCATTTCTACACAAAAAAACACAAAAACAGAAATTGGATTCGTGGCAGCAGCGTCCCTGAAGAGACCATCGCAAATCAGACATATACAGTACAGACATTTGTACACCTCAGAGTATTCGCATTTATCACTGGAATTCATCACCCCCCCTCCACCGCCCCCCGCCCCTGTAGTTTTTTGGGCCGCTTATGAATCAGTGTTTATTCCCGTCTCCACCTGGCTCGCTCACAGGTCCGTGAGCAAGCGATCGCTCGGTGGCCCGGGAGCTCGGCGCCGGCCGGCGACGCCATCCATCATCATCCTCGGCGCTCTTTGTCATCACATCTCTCTCTCTCTATGCGGCATGGAACACATTACCGTAATTTGAATGTCAGTCAACCCCCCCACCCCACCCACCCCCCAGGCCCCTTCCCATCTGCCGTTGCCTTTGGAGAGTGTGTGTGTGTGTGTGTGTGTGTGTGTGTTTGCGCACCATCACGCAGAAATTAACTTTAACTGTTTCCTACATGCTCATCGTATAGGTTATCTATCTAATCTAAACAGGCCTGACACAGAGCTTTATTGAATAAATTGTATGTTTCCTCCAAGGGCGCGATTTGAATTCACAATAAGGCGAAAGCATGTGCACTGCACTGTGTATGTGAGGGACTCTATCCATCATAAACGCATTAATATACACGAGATGGATAAATCACCGCGTGGGAGAGGCACGGAAATACAAAGGCTGCCTGTGGGATCGGGTTTGCGCAGAAGCGAAGATGATCGCAGCTGACCGCCGGCGCTCGGGCCCCCATGCGCTCGGTTTGTCCCTTTTGGTGAAGGTTGAGGTAGAGGAGCAAAGGCTGGCTAGTTCTCCGAGGATGAACGTCAGCACTGGTTATTTGGTGAAATGGCATAAAACTTTCCCAAAATTCCCCCCCCAAAAAATGTCAAGCTATTCCTTTAAAAACAGAAGCTCCGGATCAGGAAACGGGATCGTTTTTGAAGGCACTGACGTACCAACTTGTTTTTTTGCTCAGTTAATGAGGATGCAGACTTTAAAAAAAAAAATTTAAACCTGCTTTGTCATCAATCCTATTTTTTCTGAGAATATATTAAAATACTGTATGTGTATCAGTATTAGATCTTGGAAATTTTCCACAATCCCATTTGTGTGTAACAAGTGACCCAACATTGGGTCCGAGGTCGAGGGGATCTAAATCAATATCGCTTCATTTCATGGGTCCGTAGATTCCAGTTTATTTCCAATTAAGCTCCTAAGAAGAGGAAAGGAAGGAACGAGAACCATGTGAAGCTACGATATAAAGCTGATATTTCCTAGTAATTTCCTGAAAGTTTCCTGGAAAGAACCAAGTACCAATTACGGGGAAAAAATTGAGACACAGTCCTGAGACTGTTATCTTAGTTAGTTGAAGTGGTAGATGGGTTTTATCATCGGCTTCTAAGATTAATTTAGGTGAAAGAAATTGCCTTTTAAACGCTAGCGAATATTTATTTCCCATTCAATTATCGGAAACCTTTATTCTCCTTTTACACTGAATTGTTCCTTTGTTTGTGGACACACTGTAGCTCAACTGCTGTCATGACTAATGGTCTCGAGGTTGTGATAACAAGACACTTAGAAATAACTGGAAGTTTACCGGCTAATCACTCTCCGTTTATTCATAATTAGCACTAAATTACACGGAGCCTTTCCAGGGAAACTTTGCAGAAAATGATTAGGAAAACCTGTAGAATAAGCCTCACCTGTATCCCACGTCTTCATACGGTTCCTCCTTATTTTTATTTCTTTTTTCTACTGTTTTGGGGTTTTTTTTATGGTTCAGTGCCTATCTTGAATCAGCAGGTAACAGCAGTAAAAAAGAAAATGTGCGAATGGAGCAGGCCCTGCCGACTTCAATATTAGGCTTACAGAATTTGTAGCATGGGGACTCTCTTCTTGCCTGAGGGTCTCTGCTTGAGCTGCAGTTCACACAGGGTCCAGATATCTGACGGAGCCTCGGAGACGGCGCCGGCCAGGGCCCGGAGGCAATCTGCAAAAGATAAACTGGAGTTTGTGAAGCCGCTGTATCGGTGGTGCTGGCTCGCCTCGGCCGGGGCGCCACGCCGGGGACAAACAAACAGACTTCCCCCGGACACGAACGTTAGGGGAACGGCAGCGATCGCGCCTTATACTCGGATTCGGATCCTAATGTGCCATAACATTGGAGCTGCTTCTATCAAAGTGATGCACTTAACCTGAACCTGCACCTGATATTTCAGACTTATATTTCAGACCAATGACACCAATCCTGTTTTTTTTTTCTTTTTTTGGTTTCTTTGGGTTTTTTTTTTTTTTGCAAATTACAGCCACATTCTGCCTCATTTCAGTCTCCGACTAAATGCCACAGTTACCGACAAGAAACACAAACACAACCAATGAACCGAGATCTGTGCGCGGACGCGTTGAAAATGCTGAATGGTTCACGTGTGAAGACGCCGCGGAAGAAATGATCAGTCCCAGCGAAACAGGGTCACGCCAGAAGTTCAAAAAAAAAGAGAATCTCCTTTCCTAGACCCTTTTTCCTCGACCTTGATGGGAAACCTCTGGAGGTCGAGGAAAGACGTGAAGGATAAATCATCAGGACTTGGAGAGGACAACCATGGTGCAAGAGAATCCAACTGCACCTACATCATGGCACGTAATTATGCTTCAGGAGATGTTATAGACTTAGTTAAACTGAAATCTTACATACATGGACTGAAAAAAGCGCAGCTCAGACATTCTTACCTTGTTGTTGATGTGAACGTAGACAACCCGGTGAAAATATTAGTTTGTCTCCAAGGTTGGGATTTAAATTAACAGAAAAAGAACAGTGAGATGAGATTTTTTTCGGACTGAGAACGGTTGTTCACACTCGCCCTCTTCTCCACTCGCATCTATCGACGTGAATCCCAACTGGTCTGATTGTAAGAAAACAATCGTTAAAGTTACGCAGAGGTGGGTCATAGCAAAGCTCCCACTGCACATAACCTCATTCTATGATACACGTTACACACATGTCGAATTAAAAGCCACATCTGGCTTTAAAAAAACCTCACATCTGTTTTCCCTGAATTACGACAGAGGGACCGAACCGGGATTTTTACTTTTGATACTCCAACTGCATTTAGCTGCTAATGAATGCGTACTTCAAATGAAGTGGGATTTTCTAAGGAAGAGCTTTACTTGTAAGGGAGTATTTTTATATTGCTGGTACTCTTTTGTACTTCTACTTAAGTAAATATATATATATATATATATATATATATATATATATAGATAGATAGATAGATAATTGTGTGTGTGCAAAATGAAGATTATATAACTACTGCAAACTGAGCATAGGTTACACTAAAAAATTAGTTTCACTTTGATCATTTTACAGCAGCAGTGAAACGTTCATTGTTGAGCTGTGGGTAAAAAGAATCATTGAGTCAATAAGGGATCATGTGGCGGCATCTTCTCCTTTCCGTGAAAGGGGAGAGTCCGGTGTGTCCTTCGCTGACCGAGATGCGACAGGAGGCGCCGACACTCCTTCCCCTCGCATGCTAGTGCTAGTCTGTCAGTTCTGGTCACAGCAGCCCCCGGCTACGTCGCAGCCGTCTGTCGCAAAGCTCCATAGCTGCGTCCACGTCGTCCCGCGTCGAAGGGACACGTTTGCACCATCAGCTCCCGTCCTGCAGCCGTCAAAAAAAAAAAAGAAAAGCCAAACAAATAAACAAAAACCCCTGCCTCCTCTGCTGCGGAGCAGTTTACTCCTGTCATTTTGCACATTCAGGATTATCTCCTCTGCCGAGGACAGAGTCGTAGACCAGGACAGAAATACAATCGAGTGGACCACAGGTCAGTCACATGATAGGAAAACGCAGGGGGAGTCGTCCGTCGGATCCCGGTTCGCTAATGGCTCTCGTGAATCACTGATAATTGTTTACCGACTCTGCAGATTGCATTGTTCAGGAAAACGCCATTAATCTCCGATACAAAATGTTGCGCTTACATCTTGTTTGTATTTGTTGAATTTCTACGAGAACCTTTAGGGAGCCTGCATGCAAATGAATTGTATGTTTTTTGTTTGTTTGTTTTTGTTGTTTTTTTTGTTTTGGGGGGGGGGGCTACACGCCCAGAATCCCATTGATTTCCGTATGCAGGCAGTCAATTACAGAAATTTCCAAACACCAGAACAACAAAGACGGGGGCAGCAGCGTTTAGGGAGTGTAATTAACCCCCTGTGTAATTCCACATCTTATCTAAACCGCAAATTAAGGTTTTTAGTTTCTTACTGCACTTGAACACTCGTTCCCGTCGACCAAACACGCCTCAGACAACCACGCGTGGGTCGTGGCGGAAGCGGTGGCATGTACCGCCGGCAGCCGGCTACGGGAAAAGGAGCATCTTCCAATTAGTACCCGCAGGGGCCCCTTTGGTCGCGGGGTCCGATCGGGCCGTGAGCTGAAGGGAGCCGGTCCTTCGCCGTCCGTCGGGGGGATCCCATCACGGATTCTGACGGTGTTCCACGGGGCCTTTCCATCGTGGCCGCATCATTAAAACTGCTCTAACATGAACGAGACCGCGAACATGTGCCTGTTCTGCTACGCTCAGATCTGAGACCACGATGCCCCTGTGTGTGTGTGTGTGTGTGTGTGTGTGTGTGTGTGTGTGTGTTTTTATAATGCCGTATCGCCGTTATTGATGCCGACATCTCTGCACAAATCATAAAAATCATCTCCCGGTTCCCTCCGGAGACTCCGTCAGTGTTTAAAAAGAAAAAAACGCCACGGCGCCAGAGGCATACGGTCGCGCGCTGGTCTCCATCGCGGAGATTAAAACATCCATTACGCTCGCACGCACACACACACATCATCCATTAGCGCACACTCTTACATGCACCCTTTGCCCCACAAATGTCCAGGCTTGGCGGGAAGTCACTGTCAGAGCGATGATTACTTTTGCCTGCTGCCGCATCTGTGCATGTTTATGGAGCTAAAGAGCCGAGTTGCCCCCCCCCGCAGCTGTGCGAAGGAGAACATTACGTTTTTATTGACGACCTCTGTAAAACAGTCGGCACTGCTGCATGACACAAGCACACAGTTTGCCGTTTTTTTTCTTCTCCTCCAGTGGACTTTCTAAAAGCCTGAGTCTATTTTTGAACGGAGAAAACGGATCGGAGGCACTTTCCCCTCACCGAGCAGGAAGGCGGCGCCCTTTACCAGTGCGTCCGACACAAGACCGTGGAAGCGAAGCGTTGCGGAGACGGTGAGCCGGGACGTCCTCAATCGTCAACCGACTGACGGCTCCGTTAACAGCTCTTTCTCCGGCGGCGTTTCTCAGCCGGCGTTCTCGGGGCCGCAAAATGTAACGTCCCCGCTGTTAAAAACGAACAGATTTTCCTCTTAGTATTGCGACTCCATTAAAGCTGGCAGACTCGCAAGAAACATTTTAGCAACAGAAATATCCAGGACTGGACTCTGACCTGGCTCCTCAAACTGGAGCCTACATTTCCCAGAAGGCAAAGTGACAGCATCTTCCATTAAACCTTTCAAACCCGAACTGGACTCGCGATAACCCTGACGACAGGCCCAAAGCCACAGGAGACATTACACAGCTGTGAGGAGTGAACTGCTCCGAACGTGGAAAATCATTTGGAATGTCCCTTTATTTCAACATTATCTGGATAATTATTTCCTATTTTTAATTTTTTTTAAACTTTGGTCACACTGATACGCAATATTATAGTTTCCACACAGGTTTTTGTCTGATGTCCAGAACTAATTTAATCTAAATGTATCACTTTGCAGTGGTGAAAATAAGTATTATCATATTATTTTCAGTGCTAATAAGGTCAAGTCTCATGTAGTAATGGATTTAACATTTGTAAATGACTTCTCAGCACTTTTGTCATGTAAACGTCTCTTGAGGCTCTAAATTTTAGTCCACATGTCTTTTCAATGTTAATTTGACCAAGGAAACCAATACTTGACTATCAAATATTAACAAAGATAATTAAAGACATCAGATGTCTGGTGTCTCTTAACATTATGAGCCAGTGAACTTAATTCCCATTGGGAAAATAGGAACAGAACAAAAAACATCCATGTGGAAGAAAAACAGAAAGAAAGGAAAATATTTACAGTGCAGATTCAAGTTGTGAAAGAAAGGAAATCAGGGTTTCATGAATACAAGTCACATAACTCTGGCAGCGTGTGTGTGTGTGTGTGTGTGTGTGTGTGTGTGTGTGTGTGTGTGTGTGTGGTGCTAATGAGGCCGGTGTCCTGCAGAGAGTCCTGGAAAAAAAAAAGGAGAGATTGCATCAGTGAAAACCTTGTTAGTCAGACATCAAACTAAAAAAAAAAAAAAAAAAAAACTTTGTGTAAGGAAAGAAAACCTCTCGGTACTTCAGAGCAGGGAGTTGCACAAAAATAGGTGTCTCTTACCTCATGTTAGCAAAGTCTATAAGTTACCGTCTAGACGGCGGCCGGGAAAAGGCTGATTGAGGGGAAACTGCCACCGACAGGTTTGTGCATCAGGGAGGGAAAAACCGCTCCCGTCATATTACCGGATTTTTTTAAGGCTTTTAATGTTCAAAAGCCTTAAATCCAAAAACTAAATAAATGCTTTTCTGGCGTTGTCCCGCGTTGTTCCGTCGCCGGCCTCGTCATGAAGCGACGAATCAAAGAGCTGCTTTGTTTCACAGCATATTCGCCTCTCCGGAGGCGGAGGCGGAGGCGGGGGGGTTGAAAGGGAGAACCCGGGGCCTATTACTTCCTTGCTTGTAGTGCTGATTTTTTCAGATATCCGTCATGAAGGCTGGGGGGGGGTGATAAAAGCATTAAAGGGAAATGTGTGCAGCAGGATATTTCCGGAACGAGAAAAAGAAAGACGTGGTGAAGCACTCAGGTTACTTGACCTCTATTAAAATAAAAAACAACTATCTCCGACTTCAGAGTCCAATTGATCAGGAAAAAGAGTTGAACAAAATATCATCAAACTTCACAGTTCGACCCCCCGAGTAGACTGATCGTCCTCCTAGACCCGAGAAAAAAATAACGAAGTTACGAGCCTTCCAGACTGAGGCGCCATTGTTTATGGACGATGCCACACTTTAGACGTATATGCTGCTGATCCTCCGTACGTCTCCGTACGTCTCCGTACGTGCGGCATTTAAAATTCAGCGCTTGATACCCCTGAGGTACAAAAGAGGCGCCGGGAGCCTAATTACATAGATTTACTAATCAACTTTTCCCCACCGCTTTGAAAAGGGGCCTCATCAATGATTCATTTAACGGTTTTTCCGCCTCGTTCGATGCCTGTGCAACTTAAAGGAGAAAAAAAAATGTGTTGTAATAAAGGCTGTTACAGCAAAGTCAAATTTAAAACGTTTCCAATAATTCATAATCTATTTTTGATTTGGTCCGAACCCATTAATAATCTTACTCCCGGATTTCATCTTGTGACACCTTGTGGTTGCTGATACCCCCCCCCCCCCGCTGGGGACCTCTGGGTAGGTAGTTATAGTGTTTTAACCAGTATAGTTTTATGAGACACGGGAGTAACTTTGATTTGAATACAAACACACTGGGTGTGATTGTTTCCCTTCACCTGTAACATCCTGTACATCCACAGAGCCCCCCCCCCCACACACACACACACACACAACCATCCCTCCCCTTTCCAGTCGTCACAAAGTTCAATTCACCTCAATCCCCGAATTAAGGCAGGTATGAAGGTGGGAAAAGACAGAAGTAGAGGTAGCGTGACTCCTCTTGAACTCTGATGATCAGTTCTCAGAATAAAGGCAAGTCGGGTCGACCCCCCCCCCCCCCCCCCGAGCTCTTTGCCTCATGCTGACAGCCTCAGGGGCTGTGGGGGTGGGGGGGTTACCTGAGGAGATCTGAGGAATCGCACCTATACCCTGCCTGAGGAAGAGGAGCAGCTTTTATTCCGAGCGAGATCGCTTTCATATCGCACGGTGCGAAACCACGTCTCGTTAATACATCGACTTTGGGATTCTTCATAATTTTCCTCCTCTTGTTGTTCTTGTGTGTCCCTGCAGTGCTGCAAACGGACCCCGCAGCGCGACCTCGGCACCGCCAAGGCGCCGTCCGGCGGCTCCAGAGGCGCGGCGAAGCATCACAGGTACGACACGGTGAAGAATGTCACACCGGGGATGCAGCTGCGCCCCCCCCACCCCAACACACAAATACACACACACACACACACAAACAAACACACACAGTCACACAGTCACACACGCTCTGTCTGCTGCAGGAAACAGTGATAAAGCAGATTATACAAAACAATGGGCACCTTCGGTGTCCCCTCCTACAATCGGCGGGGACGCACTGGAGTAGGAAATTGAATTATCCACATTACAGCACAGCCAAAGCTAATTGCTGATTTACGGAAGCAGGATGGTAATTATAATTAAAGCTATAAACATGTTAATAAGCATATCTATAACAGTCGTGAGCACAGAAGAGATGGGACAGAGATTAAAAAAAAAAAAATGGGGGGAGGAATTTATGAGCCCGGCGCGGGACGCGTAAATCCTGGCTCGCCTTTTCTCACACTGCTCAGTGGCGTCGTCGGAGCCGGTCGGGCTTTTTGGCGTGTTCATCCTCATCATCCTCAGCAGCAGCAGCACACGCACACACACATGCACACACACGCATGCACACGCACATGCACACACACGCATGCCTGCTTCCAAGTTCCCATCTTTGCCAAAGCTGGATTTTCTGTTAAAATACACACGAAACAAACATGTTCCCAGGCTCAAACCAAGGGAGGGGGGGCTCCTGCAGACGGGGTTTTCAAGCCAAACCATCCATCAGTATTCTGCTTTTACACTTGGTAGGAATTTCTTTCATTTTTACTGTATTATATTCAATCACTAATATTTCACCTCAGCCGCAGATTTTGCGCCTGTATGTGTGAGAAAGCCGTAAAAGATGGAGCGATGCTGGAATTCGACAAGAAACAAAACCTGCTTTTTCTTTTTAAACTCCCGTCGACCAAGGATGGAAATGAAAAAAAAAAAAAAAAGAAAAACGCTTTTCTTTTCTTTTTTTTTTGACTTAGTCGTCTTTCATCACCGCTCAGCTACTGGCATCTCAGAGCCGGAGGTTTTTTCCCAGCTCCACCAGCTGGGGGTTAATCGCTCTGTTTTTTCGAGGGGGATCCAGGAAGTATTTGAGCCCTGATTTTTTTTTTTTTTTTACCAGACAAACTCAAAAAATGAATAAACAGGATCAGACAACCTCCCGACCACACTGTCCACCTCTCTAACCTTCTCAACTAAACTCCCACAAAGCCCCTCCCTCTGCTTTTATTTTTTTAAATCTATTTTCGCTCCCTCTTGATAAAGAGCTGACTTATAACAAAAATGACTCGGCTGGAAGTCTGTGGTGCCTCACCCGAAAACGACATCCTCGTCGGGCGATGGGGGGGGGGTTATTTGTATGCAATCACATCGGCTTATGCACAGACTCGGGTGCCATTGTCAGGACTGCAGAGCGCGCCGGGATACCGTTCTCCAAAATAGCCAGGGAGCTAATTCTGTGTTTCGGGAAAAACAAGAAAAAAAAATCTTGTTTTAAAAGCCTTTCTGTAAAACTCTGCCAACACCATTACGTGTCCGACTGTGAGCAGAGCTTCCAGTCGTTCTGGCTAAGAAGCCCATTTTTAGAGGCAAATCTATCCTTCAAAACAGCAGAGTTAAATATGAATGAGGGCTCGGAGCCAGAAACGCTGTAAGTGTGTTGGGGGGGGGCTGACATCAAAATACTGTAGCGCCATGAAGCTACTTCAGTAAAGTGAGTCAGAATGTACTTGCATGTTCTCTTGCCTGCAAAAATCTCTTTGTAGAGATTGTATGTGAGCAAAGAGGACATGCACAATGACTCTCATACAATTGATTTATATAAGAGCCACAAATGGGGAAGTCTCTCAGAAGATGTATAAATAACCGGAGTTGAACCCGGGAACCCAGGAACCCTCTGAGGAGCTCAGGAACGCTAATTGCATTCAGACTAAAGGAACGTTTGTCCATAGCTGAGTCAGATACAGGAACCTTCCGACTTCTGTTCAGACATTCTTCACATGGGGGGGCTGTGGCTCAGGAGGTGGAGCTCAGGTCGTCAACCAAGCAGAAGGTCAGCGGTTCGATCCCCATCAGAGTTTCCTTGGGCAAGACACTGAACCCCCAAGACCCTGAACCCCAAATTGCCCCCGATGTACCATAGAAAAGGTGCTTTGAGTGGAGAAAAGCTCTGTGTAACTACATAAAGGCTCCATAACCCCGACATCCAAGGTTCAGTACTTTCCTTAGGGGACCTGTTTCACACGTCTTGATCCTCTTTCTCCCTCAACTTCCTGTCTCCGTCTTAACTGACTGTCGAATAATAAGGCAAAAAAAAAAAAAAAAGCCAAAACTGTCTCAAAAACCATCAGTGTCACAAAATGGCAAGTTTAAAATAGCACATAATGAATGCACTTTTGCCTTGTTGGAAAAAAAACAAAAAAGTGCCTCAAAGTCAGAAACTAGCAAAAGGTTCGACTGTTCCTGTTCCAGATTCCAAGTTAAGTGTCTGCTCTCTCGGACTATTTTATCTTTTTATTTTATTTTTTTTATAAAAGTTCAGTCTGATAAAGTCTTTTTGAATGAGGCCACATTATTGAGACGGACATCGCTTTAGAGATTATGCTTAATAGAGATTTTACACTGATCCAAAACTCTGGGCCGACTCCAAAAAATTGACCCGTGGTGGTGGATGAATTAATATCTTAAAAAAGAGAGAGAGAGACAGACAGAGACTTAATTCAAAAACAGCCAGAGGACCTGCTTGATGCAGCAGCAACTGACAGCCGGCCGCGGTCCAAAAAAAAAAAGAGCAATAAGGATCGATGTACGCCGTCAGCCTCGCTTCAGAAAACACGTCTTCCTCCTCCTCCTCCTCTCAGATGCTGATGATGGTGATGTGACATGTAATTACAGCTGATAACCGACTTGGCTCGGATCCGCTCTAGTTTTTAAGCACGAAACCCGAGACCCCCGGCGATGGAAACCTGCTCCCGTTTGACCCCCATTAAACCGAGTTTAATTCGGCCCAGCTCGAGTCCAAGGTTGGGTCCAGGATATTAATGAATACTTATACGTAATAAAGGGGGACGGGTGAAGTCTTATTACTACGTACTCCGGCTAAAACTCCACCGGCTCCGCGTACGGCAGCGAATTCTATCAGATACTTCACTCAACGATAACTCCCACAACTTTTTTGGTCTCTTTCTAATTTCCCTTCGTTTCAACAGAAGCGGGTCCTTGTCTCACAGCCCGGATCAGAGAACCCGGGCCGCCCATTGGTCGGCTCCGCGCAGGACCCCGCCCCTACCCAAGGGACGGCTAAATCCCATCGGCGGTTCCAAGTACTCGGGCCCAGCCTACCAGCACCTCCAGGAAGTGGATGCGACCGAGAGGGAAGCCGAAGCCCGGGGGCGGTGAGTGAGGACTCATCTTTGAATGACTCGCGAACGTTAGACAGCTGGATCATAAGAGTGTGATGTAGTTGTCATGAAGTGTGATACTGAAACCTGACAACTTCTTTAGTTCACGGCCGCCAAAGTTATAAGAGGCTTTTCAAATGCTTCTTCCAGTTCGGTTTATTCATGTTTTTTATTTTTTATCATATTTCATTTGAAACACCCAGAAAAAGTATCATCACAAGACATTTTTTGTTCTTTGGCTCTGTTCAAAAGAAACCCCGTCATCCATAAAGGTTTTATCCAGAGAAAAGAAATCACATCAGGTCTTTGAATGTGTGTATACTCGATGATATACGTCAGCGTGAATGCATGATGGAGACCACTGAATGTTACTGTTTGCAGCCTCTTGCCGTGTGGAAGGACACAGGCTGTTTTTTAATGCACCTACACCTGACAGACCCAGAGTATTCCAGCGTTTTCCATCCTCGCCTCCCTCTCTCTCCTTCCTCCCCGTCTCGGCTTTACCGTCCGAGCCATATCCCCTGTGCGAGTCATTTTCAGTGAGATGCCCCAAAAAAATAAAATAAAATATACAGGCAGGAGATTTGGATTTCATTTCAAGAGTGGATATTTCAAAAGCCAGTTCTGTGGGTTTTTTCCCAATAAAAAATAGACCGTTTTTTTTTTTAACCTCCTTTACTCCCCCCTTCATCCCTTCATTTTTCCAATCTGCTGAGCGAAGATTAAAAAGAAGGTCGCGTGGCGTTGTTGTGACGGGTCTGCGGCGCGGTGGCACGGGTTCAAAGGGGATCGCCTCGCCCGGCGCCGCTGCTTTTTAAGGGGCTGCACCGCTGCCGTCTTCCGCTCTCCCTCCTTCGCTCACTTGTTAAATCCTGATCCTTTTTTTATTTTTAACATGATGGCTCAGGAGGACGACCAACAATTAAATCCTAGCGCTCAGATGTAACACAGCGGGGCTGCTCCTCTCTGGGCCAAAACCGCATTTGCAGCAGCCAGGGGAAATGCAGAATGATCAGTGGAGATGATTAGCAAAGACGTGTATTCGTGGTGAGAGGAGCAAGTGCTTTGACCTATTTTTTCTTCTTTTTTGATGGGTCATGAGTCAGTGATTTACCCACCTGGGCTGGACTGGCGAGCCCCGCTTCAGGCGCTCAGATCCCAGCGGTTCCCGCTCGGGATAAAGCTCCCCATGACCTACATGCATACTAATAGAAATGGGAAGAGGAGATAGACACGGGTTGGACAAATAAACACACTCCCAGGCACACACATGCCAATGAGGGAGGGGGAAGGAGGTTTGTGCCCTGAGAGCTCAAGTTCCCTTTTGTTCGAATCTGTATTTAAGCATTTCATGCTTCAATTTCCCCAGATGTTACCAGTGGAGGATACTTACTTTGCTCAAATATGCCTCTCCTCTGCTCAACTGCCCCTCTCATCAGCCCCAGTGCCCTCTGGTCACCCCCAGTCCCCTCCCCAAGTGGCTGTCTGGTCAGAGTATGTTCCCCTGAAGTGCCCCTGAAGTGATCTGCCCAGGTGTTGTCGGTTTAACCCAACCGTTTCCTGCTCCACCCAAGGGTCCTTCAGCCAGTCCAAGTATCCTCTGGTTGGGTAAAAGGTGTTTGTGCCCAAGGACATTCTTGGTGGCCCATGTGTCCTCGGCTCTGCCCAAGTGAACCCCGGTCGGCCCAAGTCTTCTTTGGTCATCCCAAGTGGTTAGGCCCAAATGATCCTCTGGGCCAGTCCAAAAAATCCACTCAAGTGTCCTCTGGTTGTCCCAGGAGTCTCCTTGTCACTCAGGTGTCCTTCAGTCTGCCCAGGTGCTGCTCTGCAACCAGGGCATCTGTTCACAACCCCTGCACAGAATGAAAAGTCGCTCCCATGGGGGGAAAATAAAAAGCCCACTAGTGCACAGATGCCGGGTCTAAATCGAACGTAGGTCGGGACGTGTCGATCAGCAGCTCATATATTCATGCATATGCTCAGTCGATCGGCCGCAAATTCAGTCACCCACTCACACAGTGGGTTAAAACACCTAATGTAAGATTTCACATAGCAGCAGATGGACAGGCCTCCCAGATGGACAGGCATCACCCCCCCAATCCCCAGCCCCCTCCCATTATAGTGAGGTACTCGAGGTTGCCATGGAGACATCTGACCATGACTGCACAGAGACCGGGGAGGAGAAGATGCAGAGGCAGACACAGAAATAGAGAGAGAAAGAGAGAGAGATGAGAAGTTAGGCTCCTACTCTGAGACGGAAAAAAAAAAATACTCGCGAAAGAATTAAAAAAAACAAAAAACGACAACAACGGCAGGGTAAAGTAAAAGGACGCGATGGACGAGTGTGCAGACGGCATGTGACAGAAAAGGCTTTAAAAAGGAAGAAGGTTGCCCGTTCCGTTCCGTTCCTCCTTAGAGGAGCCCGGCGTTATCTCAGCAAAATGGCTGACAGGGAGACAGAGCGTCCTGTGTCGTTACCGCTATTTTAAGATGAAGCTGTCTCCGCAAATGGCTGATGGTTGGGGGGGCTGCATGAAATATTTCAGTTTTTTTGTGTGTCTTTCCGTCCGCTGTTTGCAGGATCTGTTTAAAAAGGTGTCGGTTTCTTCCCCCCCTCCCTCCCCTTCCTCTCTAAGTTTATACATACAGGATTATATCCACGGCCTTCAGTTGGACGGATGCCACCTCCACATGTGGGCGTGCACACCGACGCGCTGCACATTCACAAATGCTCCCGTGTGGCTTCCCTGCAACGTTTCTTGGGTGTTGCGGCGCATGGCGGGTTTTAGCTTCAACGGCCGATCAGACAAGATGTGTCATTAAGCCATTCCCCGATAGTATCTATTGGGGAATGGCTTAATGAAAATGACACCAACACTTGTACATGTAACGAGCCTGGTTAAAAAAAAATATATAAAAAAGATAAAGGCCCAGTCATTAATCTCACCTCACTCGTGCACAAAATCTCTCGCTCTAATACCCCTTTAGCCCCCGCCCAACCCACCCCACCCCAACCCACCCGCCTTCGCTCCCGAGGTCTATATTTGAACTCCACTTCATAGATTTTTTTTTTTTTTTTAGTTTTTTTTCTTTTGCAATCTGTGTTTCAACACATCAAAAAGAGAGATTTGTCTGTGAATGTTATCTCGGGAATTAGCAACCCTCGCATCATCCACTCTTATCGCTCCAGGATCCTCTCTGTGTGCCCGCTAAATCTCCACCGTTCTTTTTTTTTTCTCTGAGGATGTGATTTCCTTTGACTCCGGGGGAAAAAAAAATGAAGGGCCTTTTCCACCCACCGCTCTACTTTTGCAGACCTTGATAGGGAACGTACAGTAGGAGTGATGTGATGAGGGTATTACAGGGAAAGAGGGGCTCTTAAGTTGAATTTTGACACGTCAGGAAAAAAAAAAAAGACGAACCCTTTTGCCGGGGGATTATGAATTACTACACAATGATGATGAGGCCCGGCTCGGGAATGCAACTGGATTTAGATGCCGATAACGCCAGAGGCACGTCCAGTATTAGAGGAGGGAGAGAGAGAGATTATGTCTGGGCTCAAGGAAGTCGGGTCAAGACCCAGATCCAGAACAGAGGCTTGGTTTTATGCCGCTTAACAGGACCCACAGGCAGAGGACACACTTCAAATTCCTCCTATCTGGTGTTTATATATAGAACAATAGAGGCTGTGGGAAGCTTAACGCTGGCGTCTCCAAGACTCCGCCGTAAAGGACCTGGAACAATAAAGGGGCGGACGCTAAGCTGGGTCTGAAGCGAACTCGGGCCGACACTGGTGCAGGTTCCAGGGAAAACTAAGGGCCGCTGCAGAATCCAGTCCCCGGACAGTGGCTGTGGCAGGTTAGAGAAGCATTCAGTGCGTTCACATTCTGTGATCCAGCCTCTTTCCTGATCAGACCGATTTTCCTGTCGTGGAAACAAATTGTAACCTAAGGTTCTGCTCGAGGTACCAGATTCCTACAGTTTCTACCGTTCGCTCGTCAGACGCTTTTAATCGAAAGCGACGCGAGAGCTGAGAGCTGAGAGCTGAGGGCTGAGACAGCACCAGCGAGGACCTAGTCAGGAGAGGACGGCGTTGGGTACGTGCCATGGAGCAAAGTGTGATAGGATGTATAGGTGCCAAGGCAGAGCCAGAGGCAATGCATAGAGAGCATGGGATGTCTTTATTAGTCTTTGTACTAAAGACGTAGAGGGATTCTGCAGATTGAATCGAGTTCAGTAACTCGTTCCACCGCCGGGGAACCACACAAGTAGAAGAGTTTAGCTGGTCTAGATCGTCGGCTGTTTGTGAGCGCAGTGGGTTTGTATGTGTGTGTGTGTGTGTGTGTGTGTGTGCGTGTGGGGGGGGCTGAACAAGGGAGTCCAGGTAGGATGGAGCTGTTTTTGTAGCCGAGCGCCAGCGTTTTGAATTTATTGCGACTTCACAGCCGGGTATTGAATCTGTATCGGGCGATGGAAAGTGAAGGATTTGTCCGGGGATCGACAGGCAGCAAGTCGAGCGTTCGACCAGGAAAAACAGAAGCTTTTGTTCTGTCCCTGGCTTGCAATTAACCTCCACCCTCTTTTGAACAGTAAAAACCATCGTTCTCTGGACGATAACAAATTGTTTCTGTTGCCCGACGTTAGCTTTGCCCTCAGGTTAGCGATGTTGGGGAGGCCAAGGATCAAAGGAGCCACTACGTCGTCTCTGTTTCAGCTCAGGCCCTTTGTTTCTCGTCATTCCCCATCTGGGCCATCTGACATAAGCAAAAAAAAAAAAAAAATGCCCTAAATCAATTATTAAAAAACACAAATATCTTCAGCAAATATGTAGTAAAAATCTGATATGAATCATTTCTGCTGTTTGTGTCGTTTACGGTCAGGATTAAAACTTTTTTTTTAAAATCTAATGAGTGGCCCGCTAGACATTTAATATGAATCCGGTTTCATCTCATGTTATTGCAGTCATTAATGATGAATGAGCAAGGGATACCAAAAAAAATGAAAAACAACATTCAGTTTAGTTTAGGATGGTCAATGGATACGCGAGTAAATAACGGTGAAAAACATCTGAGGGAGCAAACCAGAGCTGAGGGCCAAGGTAGGACTAAGGGCGCAGATTGGAAAAAAAACCCTCAGAAAACGCCTGCCAATCATAACTTGAATAAGAGTCGTTATACAATCTCTGAGCAGGAGTGACTCATCCAAACAAAGCAAGGTGGTCTTGACCTAAAGCCGGACCCGACCGAACTGAGCAAAAACATCGACGAGGACAAGCACACGTGAGAATCCGGTTTCTCTCCGTCGTCCTTGGCTGCAGCTGAGCGCCTCAAACTTTAAGACAAAGAGATTCTCGTTTTCGAAACACTCAGTCACCGAATCGATAATATGAAAAAATGAACTCTCCGCTACCTCCTCGCTCGTATAAAGGAGCCGAGGATTTTGAAGTTGTTTTTTGGGTTTTCTGGTTTTTTTTTCTTTTTTAAATTATGTGCATGGACTCGGATATGAAGAGATGAAAGAAAGATGTCAGACCCGTCTCCTCTCTCCTCCCGGCATCCTCGGTTTCGCAGGCGAGATGGCAAAGGGCGGAGCGCCGTCTCCCGTGCGATTTCTGCCGGGGGTTCTGGCATGGCAGTTTGAAAAGGCGATGGAGTTGAAACCGCACTCAAAGGCACAATGGCTTTCTGCTCTCGGTTGAGTGTGGAGGTTTGCCTCCAGTCGAATAACCTCTGCTCCCTTCTTCGTTTGTCTCTGTCTTGTCTTTCTTTGTTGGCGTTTTTTTTCCATCATCTCCAGCTACCAAACACAGGGGGAGAACCAGCGCGACGACCCAAGACGAGACGCCCTCCTACATATGCAAACCCCCGTCTCCGTGGAGACGATGTCGCCTTGGAGCGGCCGCGCGGGGGAACGCTCGGGCCGGTCCCCTCGGTCGGCGCACGGCAACCCAAGCCCAGCCACCCGGAGCCTGCGGAGGTCCGGCCGGCGCCACAGCCACTCCCCGCCCCCTCCGTTTCGCTCCTGTTCCATCCCGATCATCCCTTCCGTCCAGTGTCACCACGACAACGAGGCGTCCTGCATGCAGACCGGCGTCTCCACGGCGACGTCCCACGCCCGCGGAGCCGCGCCCTGCAGGGACGAGAGGAGAGGGAAGCCGGCACGCGTCGACCCGCCGCCCTCGTCCTGCCAGCCCGCCGCGGGCCAGCGGCAGGACGAGGTGGCGCTGCTGCTGGAGGAGGCGCAGGAGCAGCTCAGGGCGCTGGCTTTGGCCCACAGGAAGCAGGAGGAGGGCGGGGTCGGCGGCGGCGGCGCGTCCGCGGCCGCGCTGGTGGTGGTGGAGGCCAGAGAAACTGTTTGCTTCCTGAACCTTAACGGGGGAAGCGGCGGGGCGCTGGGCTGCAGCGGACCAACGCAGACCCAGCTGCTCGGCCCCGGCCTATCACACAGAGACCTGGGCCAGACCGGCCAATGAAAGGACACGATTTAGGAACATGCACTTTTCAGTTTGATAGTGTCAGACAGGACTGTGGTTTTCTGCATCTGTGGGGTCGTGAATGGAATTGAGAAAAAAAAAGTAATATCGTGGAAATTCCGCTAATGTGATGATGATATGCATTAATGTATGGAGACAAACATACAAACACTTCTCGTGCGGCCGCCTTTACACCGACTGACAGTATGGAAAAAAAGAGAAAAAAATATTTACATGCATTTATTTACAAAAAGAGAGAAACACTTCTACTTAGACAAAAAGAAACCAAATAGTCTGTCAAATTCATGGTGTTTTTAATTGTAAAAAAGTATATAAATATATATATAAATATATATGGATATAAATATATGGAATTCAAAAAGTGACCAAGTACAAAATCGAAGAACACTGGAATGATGTAACTATTTTTCTTTTTCTCTTTTATTTTTCCTCCTTCCCACTGTTTTGTATTAACTCTGTCACGTTTTGGTTCCGGCTCGGTTCCAATGGAAAGAACTTCATTAAGGTCCCGTCGCACGTCCACGGGCCACGGGCCCGGTTCAGTGGGCCCCGGATCCGGGTTCGGAAACAGACCAGGAGGACGGGGGCTCCGCACCGGTCCCCTCGCCCCCCCTCGCCTTTTCAGAAAAAAAAAAAACAAAACCTCTGTACCCCTGCTGCCGCCAAGAATTACAGTACAGTCCTGAAGGTTTACGACATGATAAAACACAAACTCTGTGTGTGTGTGTGTATTTGTGTGTGTGTGTGTGTGGGTGCAAGTACAGGTGAGCGACAAGGGAAGAGGGAGAAGAGGAAAAACTGGGAAAAACAATGACTTCTGCTGCAGGTTGTGCCAGATTTTGGGAGGGCAGATTGTTAAAGACAGCCCAGATGCTGACACCCCCCCCCCCTTTGGCCCAGTGTTTCAAACCAATCTCTTTTTTTTTTTTGTTTTTTGTTACAAATGATATTTTCACACACATACAAAGACACACTCTCTCACCTGTGCATTATCTTTTCAGTTGGGTGGACGGTCGGACTAACGGACACCAAGGACAAAGGAAGGACCGAGGGAAAAGGGGGAACAGCAGGAGCTAATCTGACATTTTTTGTTTTTTATTTTTAGTTTGTTTAGGTTATTTTTCCTCCAGTTTCGGTTATCGATGAACAATTGCTGCTTTCTGGGGCTGAAGGGAGGGAGAACCACACATGGTTCTGGGCATCGAAACAAGAAATAAATGTCTCTATGTTGTATCCTATGAATTGGAAGCTTTTGAATCTCTGTATGAAGTTACAGCCAAATGTTTCTGGTGACAATGAGTAAAAAAAAAAAGTTATGGTTGCAATTCTGGTAAAGATTTTTTTTTTCAAAAGAAGAGTTGTTCGGTTGATTGCTTGGGGGACGTTTCGTCCGACGCGCATGTTGGATAAACGTCGGTTCGGTTCACACCGACAGATTCTCCTCATGCTTTTGGCCTTTTCCCGCACAGACTGGTCTGCAACGACTCGGAGAAACCTGGGATCGGTATTTTACTCGTAACAGGATTCATTTCATAGTTCCCTGTTTTCAGAATACAGAAATTATATTTTAAAAACATGGTTCAATTCCACACTGCAGATCCAGTCATAAAACGTTTTTTTAAATTTCCTCCAATGCTTTTACTCCAGCATTGTGTTTTGTAGGAGCGGCTGTCTCCTCAGTGTTTGCAAACATGAAAAATTACATAAATGAAGTGTGTGTGTGTGTGTGTGGGGGGGGGGTGGCCTCGCTTATGAAGGGATTCTACCAGTGCTGTTAAAAAGGAAAAAAAAAAACGGGCCTCGATGGGAGGAAGTGTTGGAAGGGAATTTGTTTTTCAGGCAGGAAAAAAAAGAAAAATGGTTTGGGCGTCCTTTCAAGTCCTTGCAAATTAATTGGGAACTAACATTAAAATCGCAACTTTTTTCTAGTTTATTTGATTAAAGGATTTTCTGTTTTTGGGGTGTAAGCTGACATGATTGTGAAAATGAAGTAGGAGATTGAACAAGAGAGGCGCTGGCGGCGGCCATTTTCTGTTCAGTCGCGCCACTTTCATTGCGAAGAGGCGGCTGGCGGCTCGAGTTTGAGAGCGTTTTTGTTTTCCGGGAAGCGAGAGCGGCGACTCCAGGATATTTCAAAATGAAGACATCAAGCACACCCTGCACCAAATCCTCCTCCGTGGCTCTCAGCGAACACCGTGCGACCCTGTGTGGTCCACACGGTTCTTTCTGTGGCCCCCTCCCATTCAGAAATGGGTTCACTAATAGAAAAGTCCTGGTTAAAGTTCACCTCACCTGAGAGGTTAGCCACCGTCCGCCATCTTTTTTTATATACACACCTGGATGGCGAAGCTCGTACACAGAAATCAGCTTAGAGCTTTAATTTTTTCTGCCTATTTCTTTCCTTCCCTCTCCGACCTTTTTTTTAATCGAAGGCTTAGGTTATAAAAGTGCCATTAAACCCTGCAAAGACTTTTTTTCTATATCCTCAACAGTTCTGGTTATTTGATACTGACGTCCAAGTGGTTGATTGTGTGTCGTTGGACAGACACTATGCCAAAAAAAAAAAAAGTGAATTCATCAGTGTATGAGCTTAGAGGAGATAAAAGTCTGCAAGCGTCATGCGGATTTGTCTCCTTATCTGAGATGAGCCAGGCAACAGGAATCTTCATCACCCACCCTGCATTTATAATAAAAATTTTTCTGAGAGAAAAAGATAACTGGAGCCTCACAGAGCAGGAACAAACCGGCCGGAGTCAAGTGGGCGTTTCCCCTTTAACCACCAGTCCCGCCAGAGTCATCATGGCCCCCTGACACAAGAAACCCCATAAAAAACAGTTGCCTCTGACAAGCTGGTGCAATCAGCAATTACACACCGGGGGGGTGGCGTGCGCTAACTTAATGCAAACATCTCTGCTTCCCACTCTGAACGTCTCTAAATGGCTTCTACATGATGCACCTATAATTGAACATTCCTCAGAGCCGAACATCCTGAGTCCTCTGGCATTACTGGGGGGGGGGGCATTGGCTTGTCTTTTATTATTTACAGATATAGAGAGTGTGTTGTAGTAGAAAAATGTACTGTATACTGTTATTTTTCATTATTTTAAATAAATGGAATTTACCAGTGTTTATATTGATACACAGTTGAAATTCAGGATTAAAAATAACCATTCTAGACACCCGGGTGAAAATAGGATTTTTCAAAGAGTTAAACTCTGTAATTTAACCATTTATTGTTATTCACTAATGTATAATAAGAAGCTGAATTGCCTTTCCTGTCTATTTCTCTCTGTGTCTTAGACAGTGCTTGTTGCCCTGTTAAAACCACACGGATCAGTGTGCAAAAAAAAGAGAGAAAAAAAGCATCATTGACCAAACACGTTTTATAATGTCGACCATCTGTCGTTCCTGGTTGTCGGTTTGCCGTAAACTGTGCGATGTTGAGGAGGATGTGCGCTGGGTCCAAATCCTGCTTCTTTTTAAAGGAAAACATTTTTTTTAAAAGATAAATCAGAGGAATGAGCCCTAAGCAACGCGTGTGACCAGATCCCATTCTCACATGTGTACAGGTACGAGTATGTCTGTGCGTGCAGCCAGCTGTGGATGTCTGTGCGTGCAGCTAGCTGTGGATGTCTGTGCGTGCAGCTAGCTGTGGATGTCTGTGCGTGCAGCCAGCTGTGGATGTCTACGCAGGCAGGCGGTCGTGAGGTATTGTGACACCGCCTGACCTCCGCCCGCCTCGCACACTCCTCTCTCTCTCTCCCCTGAAAACAAAGTGCAGATTCACGGCCCGCTGCTCCGGCCGCAGTCAGTCAGGCGGCGAAAAAGTAAGGCGGGTTGGACCTGTCTGTGTGTGTGTGTGTGTGTGTGTGTGTGTGTGTGTGTGTGTGTCTGTCTGTCTGTCTGTCTGTCTGTCTGTCTGTCTGTCTGTCTGTCTGTCTGTCTGTCTGAGACCGACTGATGGCGGGGGACAGAGGTTAGACCATCAGGCCGGAGAGATAAGAGTTACAGCTTCATCCTCCAGAAGCTCCAGACCTGGCGCCCTGGCTGAGCCCCCCCCCCCAGTCGGACCTCATCTGGGGCGCACGCCAAGTCGGCGTGTCGGCGAAACCGGACGCAGCAGACAAACGTCTGCGTGTCTTTGTTTTCGGTCTTTTAACCCTCCGACCCTTGTGCCCCTCCCATCTACATGCAACAGACCGGATGATGGTTCAAAGACGGTTTGAACCGGAACAAGTCGGAGATGGTTGGAGAGATGCGGGAACGCTGAGGGGGGGGGCACCGTTAGCGTGGAGATGATTCAGACTATTTCCATTTGAGAAGCAGGAGTTTTGGGTTGTGAAAGAAAAGCTAATCCACATTTGAGCTACTGGGCCTTTGGATTTGTCGTTCATGCAGAAAACCGTGTGCGTGTGTGTGTGTGCACACTTGATTCTCGTCCTCCAGAGGGGGAGTTCATCATCTTCAACAAAACGTTCCACCTCCCTTTGCTTTTTTTTTTTCTGTTTTTTTCCCATTTTCAGTAATGAATAAACTGAAAAGCTTTTCAAGTCGTCGCAGTGGAAGCGTTGTCTTTCCAGAGCATCAATAAAACAAACAACGGACTCTTCTCTGCTTCCGCTTTAAGTTGCAGGCTAAGTTTATTTGCCGGCAGCTTCGTGTCATTTTTGTTTTGATTCGTCATCTAAAAAAAAAACAGAAACCAAAACGTGCGCGTTCAAACCCTGCACACAACGTTTCTTAGTGAGAATATGCACGACTGAAATGAAAAGCAGGGATGATTCCGTTCCCTCCCGGTGAGGAGGGAAGGCTTATCCGGTTGATGCAATATCACAAAACCCTTCTCGTACTTTTACTCCGTCTGGAATAGTTTTCTTACGTAAGCTCACGTCAGAGGAACCTGACTCATTAGGATCCGGTTGATCAGGAACAGGAAGCGGAATATGACACAAATCCACCAGAATCAAAGGAGAAGAGCTTTGTCCAATATACCACATTATTTGCCCAACAGCTGTTTGCCTTTACCTGCATGTTCTATTACATACATGATGTATGATGTGTATGTTATATGACATATATGATATATGGCATGTATGTTATATGACATATAAATGACAGTTTGTAAGAAAAAAGATTCAAATCTATTTCCTCATTTAGGTCTTGTCAGGCTCAGAGCGGCCGATTTTATAACCCAGAGTTCCTTCCTGTCAAAATGACCCCTTCTCTCCGCTGCCTTGGTGGATCCTCTGTAATTAGGATGGTGGTAGGTGGAATTCAACACACACACACACACACACACACACACACAGAGCTATACATCACAGTGTGTTTTACAGAAGAAGAAAAATAGCCACATCATTTTTTCCTGCAGGCTTACAAGAGTTCACCTCTTTAGAGATTTTTTCCCCAACCTTCTCCGTCTGGCTGCGGTTTTGATGTCGGCGTATAAACACAAACAAAACGCGATGTCGAGTTCCTTTTTTGTTGTTTGTTTGGTTGTTTGTTTTAATCTTTTCCACTCCTTTAAATGTTCAGATCGAACGCGGACGGAGGCCTCGAGATTTCCCCCGGAGAGTGACGATGTTTCGGGACCGCAAACAAACAAACACTGCTGAACGGCCTCCACAATGAGTGTGTGTGTGTGTAAAACTCTCTTAAGGTCAACAGGACCAAAAAGGGTATTTCTTATCTGTGTTTTGATGGAATTAATCAGGGCTATTTACATATACATAGGCACCCTAACACAGTCAACCGAGGTTGTGCTGAACCGGGCTAATTGTGTTTTGCGAGCCGGATAAGGAAAAAGTCCGATTTCTCCACTTTAAGCTCCGTCCGTTAAATCTTTAAACTGTTAATTTAGATGAGTTTATATGGTCGTATAACCCTGCGCGTCCACAATGTAGCAAAATAAATAGAGTTTAGCAGAAAGCTCGATCAGGAGGATCTCTCGATAATTGCTCTTCTACTTCTTCATTCATTACGCCATTGACATAACTACCCCCTACCCTCTGTTTCTATCCGAGCATTTACTCTCCCGCTTCCCTCTATTAACCTTTATGTTTATGATCTCAGGGGCGACTCCCTCCCGGCTCAACAGCGTCCGATCACGTCGCCCTAAAAGTCCACCGCTTGACCAAATGAGAGCGAATTACTAATCAGCCCCCACTTTATTAGTCTAGTTAGCTGCAGCCGTAGCATCCGGCCTGCCTCTGCGCCCCCCCCCCCACCCCCGCCACGATGCCGGTATCCGACCACCGCTTTCCCCCTCCTCCGCCTACAGCACAGAGGCTTCACCCACCGATGGAGCGGTGACCTTTCGATACGGAGGCTGTCCCCATTAATCTATGCAGGGACCGTTTTGCTTCATCTGGTTCTGCCTGCTCACTTCTCCTGACTTTTACCTATCTGCTCCTTTAAATTCAACAGCTCCACAGTTTAGCGTGTTTCAGCAACTTCTTCTGTTGAATACAGTACTTTCCAGCTCCCTGAGTTGACACCGCGACCTCTGTAGGCCGTGGGAGTTTCAAGGCCTACGGCTGGGAAATTTATCGACGGAAATCAGGTCGGAGTCAACGAGGCCGTGCTCTGCATTCGCTCTGAGAAGAAGAAGAAGAAGAAAATCCTTGCAATTTAAAGAGACAATGTCAAACTGCATTAATTAACAACAGCCTTGAATTTTTAACCCTGGCTACAGTGGGTCGGGGCCTCTCAGTGCACTCGTTTCATAACACAGTTTCTCTTTTAGCCGCGCCAGAAGCCCGACGATGCACCGCGGGGCGTGCCGACGTGGAAACTATCAGATGGCAGCGGGTGGAACCACATCTTGTGAGGTGGCCAGGTGTGTAAGATTATCTTATCACAAGGGCTCTGAACACAATTAAACATGCAAAACAGTGATAGTCAACCTTATCACGAGAGGTCAGAGGGGAGTCTAAAGAGAAGAGGTCTTCTAATAATCATCTACACTGTTTCCTGACACAAAGAGCTCGGTTTCCAGTTGGTTATCTTTACTTCTACATAAAAAAAACATCATCCAATGCAACAGAAACTTATATAAAGTCCACGTGACTGAACGTTAGACAAACATACCTTCACTTATTTCCATTTATGGTAAAGCTATAGGCTACTTCATATGTAAGCCCCCCCCCTCGAACTCATAAAACATCTGTCTAAGGCCCCTTAGAGAGTCCTTGAGAAATCTGCAGGAGCATCATCAAGCATAAATAAATGATAAACCTTCACCTTATCCTTTTTTCTTCACTTTTATTTTTAATTTCAGGATTTCTTATCTGGTTTTGCTAACATAGGAAAGTTTATCTAAAGTTTATCACCAATGCTTCACTTAGTCCCCTGACTGAAAAAGAAACCCGTCACGTCCACCACGTTGAAACCACAGCAGAACATATCGGGTCATGTTGAGCTGAAGTGAAAATTCTGTAGAACGCTACAAGGTTTTTTTTGTTGTTGTTGTTTTGCTTTGGATCTTCTTTTTTTCTTTTTTTTAAATACGTACATAGTTATTTACTTTTTAATCAGTGATGGTTTCAGTTTATGATGTATAATTACACACCGTCACTTCCTACTGTGATTTCTTCTCCCAGGCTGTAGAAGAAACGCAAGAAAAAAACTTTCTTTTTTCTTTTCTTTTTTTCTTGCTGTTGTTTTTCCCATAACACCATGAGTGTGGAAATCAGCCCTGGGGGGGGGGCTGCAGAGAGGACGATGGAGTCCCTGTACCAACAGAGAGAGACCTGAGAGCAAGGTGTGATCCGAAACATTGGAGGGCGGTTGTCTGTGCTAACAAATCACTGTTGGGGGCATTAAGTCGAATTCCGTGGTCCGTTGTGTAAAAATGGGCCCGAGGGACTAAAAGCTATTCAAGAGGTGGCGAGGAGGAGAAAAAGAAGAAGAAGAAGCTCCTCAGCTCTTAAGGGAGGGCAGCAGTGCAGTGCTCCGAAACCCCACGCAAACTTCTGGAGCTATGCTCATTATTAATAAAATATACCCCGCCCCCGCCCCCCAGGAAGAAGTTGAGATAAATAAGAAAGTTTGAAGAGACTTACGATCCCCCTTTTTTTCCACGGTCTTTTTTTAGGGAGATTCAAGAACAACATGTTCAATATAAGACGAACCAGAAGCTAAGTGGCGATGAATGATTGATCGTGTACTTTGACCATCTGTTCTGAAGAGCTGAGGTTTTTTGTTGGGGGGGGGGGTTTAATTGGAATAACATCCAGAGGGCAGGAGAGGGTTTTCATGGGAGATATAGTTTGGGGGATTTTTTTTGTTTTATTTTTTTCCTTTCAGAGGAGCAGAAGCTCCAAAAACCAAAAGAAACAGCATGACAGAAATGTCTCAGCCGGCAGGGGAAGTGCACAGCAGATGATGAAATTCTCCACCTTTTGCTTTTTTTTTTTTTTTTTTTTTTTTGGTATGATAACTCAAAGGGTTTTTTTTTCATTTTCGTAGACAAGCATTTTTAAAGACAAGCAGAATAAATATATTGCACAAATGAAAGGTTTCTAGATTTCTGCTATAAGCAGAGCTGAAAATCGGCAGCGAATTCCCCCAGATTGGTCAAATCTACCCCAGACGCCATAAAAAAACATTTTATTGGAGCCAATTAATGTCTGCGGGGAGTGTAAACAACCAGGAGTGCAGCTTCGCTAAAAAAAAGTTCCACTTTCCCACTGAACTGGATAAAAACGGAAATTCTCGGAGCTGCATCCTCCCATGAGGTCCGTCAGCCGTGCAGTCGAAGACCACCGGCCAATGTATGTTATGGAGAAGTGATTATTTCACGACCCCTACTTGAGGAAGATTGTCCGCTGCAAAGTAATTGATACGTGATTATAACAAACGCTACTCATTATGCAACATAATTAAACTGTCATCTCAGGAAACAGAAAACTAATAACGAGATGTGTGAAAAAAATCATCCTGTCCAGACGTCATTGGATTTAGCAAAAAAATTATACCTCTTCTTCTTCTTCCAAACACTTATTTAGATAATGAACAGAGATGTGGTGTGAAATATTTTGCATGGATTGATTTATGTACATTACACACATACATTTTTAAAGGCAAGAATAAACAGCATTGATCGGGAAAGGCCGGCCTTGTTGTCAAAGTCCCGACGACTCTCGACGACGCACCGACTTTTCAGTTTTTCGTAGCATGGTTGCCAAGTCCTTGTTTGTTTGCTCTCAGTTCACAGTGCTTTGCGATAAAATCTATTCACCCCCTTATCTTTGATACGCTGAATATTGCTCTATATTACTTTGCCACGGGGAATGAAAACCCTTTCTTAGGCAATTTTCTCCCCCTCCCTGCACTCTGCAGTACATTCTTGGTTATTCTGATGTCTTTTTTTCTTTTGTCTGCGTGTGTTTTGATATGATGAATAAAACCCAAAAACTCAACCACAGATATCTTGAAAAAGTGAGGACAAAAAGCACAAAGAGGGAACTGCGGCAGCTTTGTACTGACCAGCAGTGAGAGACCTCAGATTGTATTGTTCTGTTCCCAGGTTGTGTAAACATGTTGTGCCGGACAAGCAAAACCCTTGATGGATAAGGAGAAGTGCAAATAAAAATAAAATAAAACAAAATAAAATAATTTTTAAAAACCCTCAAGAAGAGTTCAAAACACACCAATTTCCTGAAGCCACACTCTTATACACAATTTTTCCTTTTTGTGTGTCATTTCTCGCCAGGATGTTCTCAGCTCACTAACCCCTATAATACCTGACCCTGATCCTGACCCGGACCCAGACCCTGACCTGGACCCGGACCTGGAACCCGACCCGAACTAAAAAATGAAATGACACACGGGACTAAACCGCGTTAAATGACACATGAAAAGCTCGAAACGCAGAGACATGACACATGAGGTGCCCTGAAATCGATGTGCTGTTCGTACGCAGTTCCAATGAGGTCACGTAAAAAGACGGAAGATCAGAGTTAAGACGCACTGGTTCAATATTGGGTTGAAGAGGCCGGGACTTAGAAATTTAGAATAATACCACAGCTTCAACGTTGAAAAGGTCCTGTCTGAGCGGCAGACCCGTCCCCACCGCATCAAACTCGTTTAGTGGTGGTGCTGCGGCACTGATGACTCCCTCCCTGCCTTAACAGCTCAGTCCATTTCTAAATGAAGTTCTATTTATAGGCCGGTGACATTTTGGTGACATTCCCGGCGAATTCGCTGGAATCGTTCACAGCCGCTCAAATTATAGCTGGGTTTACCAATTATAGCTCAAAAGATCACACTCTACATGTGTGTTGGATTTGAAAATAAGCAAAGCGGTTAAAACATAATTTAGGTCTTTTTAGATTGATAAATGGGCACTTGATGTTCACTTATTCTACTTTTAGACATTACAGAAAACCTACATTTTTAAGGGCATTTTTAAGGACAATCCGAACACAGCTAACACACACAAACCCCTGTGCTTTGTGTCGCACTCAAATCCCCAAGATTTCACAGAATCCTGCATTAGCACCTTCTGCGTGACAATACAACAGGCCCATGGCTTCCCCAGAGCAGCCCACAGTCTCAGAGTTGGCTCCCTCTCTCGGGCAAGGTTGACTTCAGAAGTGAAGCAGATAACGTGTTTCTCCCACACGTGTTCATCAGTCTTGACACTCCACCTGCACAGCGCTAAACAGTAGCTTTTTTTAGCCTGTGTTGCATCCCCGGCTTTGTGAAGTGACGCTGTTATCCAATTATCCACATATATATTGTGGTGGGAGGTGATGAAAATGAAAAGGTGAAAACAACGGGGGGGTAAATGGGTTTTCTTCATGCCAAGTGTTGATGTAGCAGGTGTGCAGTGCCACCTAGACATAGCATGCAAATCCATGCCCACTAATGGTAAAACCTAATAAGAATGCAGTCCCTGTTTTCCGTTTCTGTAATCGAGGAAGACAAGGACAAAGAAAAGTTGGATCCCATAAAGTACAGTAATGATCTTCTCCTCCACGGAGGGGATCTTGCTGGTCCACCACTGCATTGCATTTTTGCCGTCAAAAGTTTTCTTGGGGAAAAAAACTGGCTAGATGCAAAATTTGAACTTCTCTTCCTTCCTTTTTTTTTTTTTTACCAAATTCTGAGTACCAGCATACCTGGAACCACACAGTGCCTTGCAAAGTGATTCACTCGTGTTGACCTTGGTCCTTGCTGTAAGAGCAGTATTGGTAGGACTGCATGACTCTACCTACCTCAACTCAAGCTACTTTGGTGTTGCAGGGCAAAAACCAAACACAGCGCGGAAAAGTTTACCGGCGCTCAATAAAGGTGCCATTGTGAGTGATATGAAACACTACTTGCTTTGTGCCAGAATGAAATACAGTGTGGCCAGTACTCAGATTCTGATTTATCATCCAAACACTGACTTTTTTTGGCTGGTCCATGACTGAGTGATAAACTTTACACAGTTGGTCGGCCAAATACCACAGGGAGTGTTGCCAATTGGAGTCTTTGTTGCTAGATATACCGACTTTTCAGACCCCTCTAGTGAGTTTTCTTCATACAAAAAATTTGGGGACTTTTGCATCAACCTTTGCTACTTTCCTAAGACAAGATGATGAGTATGATTCATGAGATGTCAGGCTTTCCCTCTGTAGGGACATCTCTCAATGCATCTCGTTCATCTGACAGGAGCTGACACTGATATGAATGAGCCTCTAAATTTCTTCTGAGTGATCCTTTTCCAGGGAAACACAGCTGAAATCACAGCACAACCATTGTCTTTAACTCATGTGTTTGGTGACTTTGAAAGAGGCCGTCAAGATTATAAAATCGGGATTTGAGTGGAGCGGCAGCTTGGAAATGGCCTGGAAGTGGGTGCTGGTTAACGTGTCGTCGTAATGGGCCACGTTTCAGTCACTATTTCATACTTGTTTCACTGTCTGACAATAGAAACAGAAAAAACATGTAAATGAGAGCAGATTTATTGGGAACTCAGCTGAGTTATAACACTATATGTCAGCACAGAGAGTAGGAGGGAAGCAAAGAGATAAAGGTCGGTCTAGCCATGTACCAGATATTCAAACTAATAAAACTTTCAACCCAGCGTTGTATAATTTAATTTACACTTTTGACACATTTAATGATCACAATATTTTTCCTCACCATACAGAGATGGTTTTAAATATCTAACCTCCCCAATATCTTCCCAGTGCTTTAGTTGTTATGAGTGGAGCTTGTAGAAACTATGAAGAACTTTACTTTTTTCAGCTACAAAAAATATTCACACTGAGCTCGATGTGAAAGGTCTGTAGCCATAAGGTTTGTTACTTCTTTCCCCTTTTGTTAGGGTTAGGGTCAGGGTAGGGTTAGGGTTAGGGTTAGGGGGTCACCAAACATTTGAAGCTCCTGGACGAGTTTTGTGCAACTGTTTTTTCTAAGTGTTCAGTCAGATGCACTGAGCGAAAAAAAAGGGGTTACCCAGGACAAAGAGGTGACCGAGTCAGATGTGTTTTCATCTACCCGTGTGACACAATATTGATAATGCAAATCGTCTTCCTGGCGTTTCACAGGAGAATGTCAACTGGAAAACCAGGACGTTTTTAGTTTTGAGGTTTTCTTTCCTGAAAACCAGTTGATTTTGATCAGAGTAAACACATACACATGCACCTAAACCATACAAAAGATAGAATCTGTGATTCCTGGAAAGAGATTACCCATTTTGTGTGTGTGTGTGTGTGCGTGCGTGCGTGTGTTGCTATAGTTAAAGCTCTTCAACTTGCTGCTGTACAGCCACCATGGAGCAAACCAGCTGTAGTAACTAATTTATCAGTAGCGAGCCTCTCACGGGGCGGGAGGCTCTAAGTACGGGCCTGATGCAGAGCTGTGGTCCATCGCTTTTGGATATCTGAGCTAAGCGCAGCCTCTTGGCTCACTTACCTCAAACGGCACCGGCGTGGCAGTAACACGCCACGGAGGAAATCACTGGAAGAACATGGGAGTACTGAGGAACATTAGCTTCGGGCGCCGCTGCAGGAACAAACACCATCTGCATGTGTTTCCTGTTTGTATGATACTTGTCATGGCACGAACCACAGTTTAGGCTACAGGCTCTCCCTGTGGTTGGGAAGCCTCGATTCCATTTCCATCATCTACTAGCTAATCCCATATTTAAATAGATTTTCCACACGGTTAAAGCAAAGAGCAAATAAGCGATGAGTTCTTACTTCTTCAATGGTCGGTCATTTTTTCTCCAAACATGGTGAGTAATATATGTCAGGTTTTACAGAATTTAGAGCCCTATTAATTCGCACATTTTACAGGATGCATAACTCATACATATTTTCTTCATTTTCAAATTATGATTCATTCACACATTCAATTTTTTTAATAGATGTGACCATGAACAAGACATTTCCGTCAATAAGACATAAAATATACGTCTCTTTTGCCTATAGCTGTCTTTTAATCTTCCTTGCGTTTAGAAATCCAGACAACTTTTGCCCCCCCCCCATCCCCGACAGCCTCCCCTGCTTCAAAAAAAAAAAAAAAGCCATTTGAAGTTGCAACTTGCAAAGGAGCGATTCATTGTAGTCATTAAATCAAATGCGCATTATCTCGCGGCGCCCAAACAAACATTAATCATCGGGCATAATCTTGACAAGTAATCTCCTCTCCCCTCTCGAACCTGCCTGTGAAAGAGATAAATAAATATATTTACAGCTCCCGTTCAGGGGAGAGAAGGCATCCTTGCAAAATGATGTCATTAGTGCTGAATGATAGCTCCCACTACTGCTTGTTTCTGTTGGGGATGAAAAAAAAAAACAACAACAACAACAAAAAAAACAACCCGGCGCATTCAGTAGGCTGTAGCTCAAGATCCAAATCAATAATAATATTCTTGGGCGAGTGAGCCTAATGGTCGGAGAATCCCATCACCCACCAGACACCTTCGGGGCAGCCGGCAGTCTCGTGTGAAAATCACTTAATCAACTTCCCCCCAGGTGTTCGCTCACACACGCACACACACACACACACACACACACACACACACACACACACACACACACACACACACACACACACACACACATATGCACGTGAGGGTTGTTTTTTTTTGTTTGGTTTTTTTTGTGCCGGCCTGGACAGCCACTCATTATTTTGATTTTTTTTTAAAAAAGAAAGAAACAGAAATTCATGGAAACGGATCAGGATTGGATCCGTAGCGCCGACTCTCCGGTTTCCAAGGAGACTGAAATAATCCCCGATGATGACACTGCAGACTCTGCGGCTTGCACTCATTGAGAGTTGAAGGGAAGACAGAAGTGTCTCTCCTGGATTTCCTTCCCTCTGAATCCTTCTCATGATGCCGGCTAATGAGACTGCCGCGAGAGAGCGGAAATTTCAGAACAAGGCTTTGAAAAAGTTTGGCACAAAGATACTACTGCCTATTTAAAGCTCTGCAGGAAAAACTTAGAAACCCTGGCAGGCTGGCATTACTACAAAAGCATGAACTCTTACAACCCTGGGATTTACTTTAACATAATGTCTGTAAACTCCACACAACCGGATCATGTTTAAATCATCCATCCTCAAATAGAACGGATGTGTTCCTTCATTAATAGGGGTAAACACTTCATACTGCGGCATGAATTTGAATATATTCTCAAGGCCCTTGTTCCATGTGTATATTTAATGCACCATCATTTTATAATTGTTAACACAGAGCTGAAAATATAAATATTAAACATACAGAATGAAATGTATTTAACGTTGTTCTCTCACCTCTTTCATGAACAACTTGGTCTCTGCCAACAGAATGTGCCCCCCGCCGGATATATTTGGTTTGTTCCGTTCCCCAAGGACCCTCAGATAAAGCCACATTTATCCATTTTTTCTGATTAATTTGTCTCCTAAAATTGGGAACTTTTTGTGATCAAATCATAGACAGTGCTACGTCGGGGCCAAACTGGGCTATAGTCCCCCCTAAGGCAGACATATAGGGAGTTAGAACAGTTGGGGGGGGGGGGGTGGGGGGCATGCCACGTGGTGCAGTGGTTATTTTCCCAGATGTGAGCGAACGATACTTTTTCAGTTAGTTTTCAGAGTTCTAGCGAAGTTAACTGTTGCTGATTTCTGCATCTTTCCACCTCCTGACTGCACCTGGGGCCCATTTACCTGTCCTGTTTAGAGGGCTGGATATCATATTTATCTGTAAAACAAAAAAAATTGTTTTTGTTTTTGTTATTTTATTGCCAGTTTGTCATACTTTTGAATCTGCTGTCCATAGTTCGCAGTTTTATTCCAACCGAGGGCCATCGTGGCCTCTGGTTTTTCCTCGTTTCCTGTCAACTCTCCAGTATCACTGTATAATAAAGGCATAAAATGCACAAACAATAGAAAAAATTTAAAAAAAGAACTGTTTGTGCAGCAAAAACTTTGATTGATACTGTTTATTTTCACAGCCTGTTCATACAGATACACATGACATGCTGATCTGCTGTTGAGCTCTTCTCCCCTTTAACCCACCACCGCCAGGCTGTAATATGACGCATGGAATGGCATGGAACTGGTGTAGTTCCGGATGCAGTCCTGTGATGCCGATAAGCTTGTTGTTGTTGTTGTTGTCGTTGTCGTTGCTGTTGTCGTTGTAGATGGTTTTCTTACCAAACTGTGCTTTTCATGAGGTAGCGGCGGGAGGTAGGTTGATGGAGACGGTGATCTGAGTTTATTCATGACAGGCGTGTCCCCCTCAGCCGGGATTGTTTATGGAAAGCAGCCATGAGATGATCAAGACCGAGTTTATTGTCTATAATGAGTCCGAGATATCTGAAGTTGTTTACCGGCGCCGCTGCCTGGCCACGGGTGGGGATGGGGTTTCCATCCGGCGCGGGTAGCGTTTGATGTGCTAATGGAAGGTTCTTTAGTTCGGACGGAGAACGGGATAAAGCCCATGGAGACTCAAAGCCGTAATTGCTGCCAAAGGGGCTTGAACAAATTACCGAATTAAAGGTTGGAATAATTTATTTAAATGCGAGATTCCCGATATGGATCATTGAAGATTTACAGGCAAAAACATTTTTTTGTCCATTTGAAATTAAATCTACAGCTTCAAAAAGCGATGGGGTCTGAATGCCTTAGTGTTAGCTTCAGTATTAGCTTCAGTATTAGCTTCAGTATTAGCTTCAGTGTTAGCTTCCCGCCTCACGTTCACGATGTTCCTGGAGTAACAAGTACATTCGCTGCTCAATCGCCTCTTCTTTTGACAAAGAACAGAACTTTTTCTGCTGAGCTCCCGTTTGTCACTTCCCCTGAGAAGAGAAGTGCATTATATGAGTGGTCCTTATTTTATCATGAAAATCTCAGTTAGGAAAAGAGACGTAATTTCCTGATGCAGCTCTGAAACTCGGATTTGTTTTGATTCTGGTAAAACTGTGTCCTAGTCTCAGCCGATCCCGTCGGCCATCTTGGCAACGCGCCCATGGGGCAGTTCTTCTGGGCTAACGAGACCAGGCGCGGCTCCGAATGAATGGGGAGATTAACCGGAGCCTCGCCTTCAAGGTTCAACAGCACGTGAAAGAAAACCGGCCCTGCTGGTCCCTATTTCATCTTCTCGGCGCCGCGTCCACCAAATCGCCACGGCGAAGCGGTGCGATGGAGGTTTGTTCGATGCGAATGGTGTTTTTGCCCTTTGTTCGCTCGGATCTCTCCACGGTCCACAGCCCTCTGCAGCATCTCTGCATTGCCGTTTACTGTCTTTACTCTCCCTCCTTTTGATTTCCTTACTTTTTTTGTTTCCTTCTCTCTCCGGTGGTCTTCCTCATCTTCTCCTCTTTCCTCTCACTGTGTCGCACTTATTTTACGAGTTTCACGCAATATTCTCGGTGTCTTTTCTCAGGGGGAAGTGTAAAACTTGAGGCCGGACCGTTTCATTGCTGAGCAGCATGGGATCAAAAACGAGTCCATTTTCACACCTTTTCTTTTATGTTTTTAATGTTTTTGGACTGAATATGTGCGGTTTCATGCCTGATTTTGTGTCTCACGACTCAGTGGCTCCACCGTGATCGTATGTGTGGGGATTATTGATCCTGTCCGATTGAGCTGATCGCCCAGAGGAGCAACACCTGACGATGAAGGCCTGTCACACCTGGGACACTGAGTCATGTCGCTGCAGCGGTGACTTCACATTGGAAAGTTGGTGCAACATAAGCAGCCTTGCTCCGTGGGCGGAGCATCCGATGGCTGCGAAATCTCAAACCGCCGAGGAAGGTAATGGTGGTGGTGATGACGATGATGATGATGATGATGATGATGATGATGATGATGATGATGATGCTGCTGACCTTGCTGACCTTTCCTACAGCCTCATCATGAGGCTTTATGGTTTTTGAGCAGGAGGTTCTTCTGTTTGCCGTGAAATTTGGTACAGACACTCGCATTCCCCCTCTGGATGAAATCTAGTGCCGTCGTCGGGGGAAAATTTCAGTTCGTCCCACATGTAGGTTAAATGGCTAAATGCTGAACTTGCTAAACATTCTCATCTGCCTCAGCTATAATTTGTGCTTAGTGCTACTTGACAAAGTAGAACATGGTGAAGACCAAACCGGCTAAACCTCAGTATGTTAGCATCGACCCGCTGAGCATGTCGCTATGCTAGCAGTAGCTTTTAGCTCAAAGCTGGGCCCTGCCTGGGTTTAGCCTCACTGGCCACTAGTGTCAGGAGACTTTTGTTGTATTGTTCCATCCGCTGAGATTAAGGACACAGGAGAGGCAACTTTCATCCGTCACAACTTTTCACCGCTGGACATAATAAATGTTCACAAGCTTTTTCTTTGTAATAGAAATTATTGCAATTCACCCACACTTTAAGACAGATTACAGTCCAGATATGAGCGTGTGACTTTGAAACCATTAGAGGACAGTAGGTGCACTGTTGCACTGAAGTGAGGCTCGATGACGGATGTTCACCCGCAGTCGGTCTGTCTGTAGTTTTTATTAACGGATCGTTTCAGTTACCTGATCCATCTGAGTTTTTGTTCCGCAGGAGTTTCAAATAAGTTTCTCGTCTTAACCGAGTTTTTTTTCCTTCCTCTGGGAAAAACTTTATGATAAACAAATGCACCAAAAGTGATTTTATTTATTTTATTTTATTTCTTTTTTTTAGCGCCTTTGGCCCTGAGAAAACCAAATCCTGATGTATTGTCATTTGTTTGTTTTCTTCATTTTTTTAAGAAAAATTGGGAGACTCAGGCAAGACTTTCTTATCTTTTCTCTCCTTTTCTTAGCGGTTTTATAAATTGAGTGTTTACTCTACTTTCTCCTTCCTCTTGTTTTATTTATTTATTTATTTTTTAATAACGAACTTAAACTCAAGGTTTTAGTTGCAGAAAACCTATAAGTCCTCTTAAGTCAGTCTTTCTGTTTTACGGCTTTTGTGGCTGCAGCCCCCCCATCTTATCTTCTCTCTTCTTTTTTTACGGGTCCACATGAAGCCCCCCCCATGTTCCAACAGTGACATTGGCAGGAGTCTCCAGGGACCTTAGTGGATTAGCATCATGACCTCTCCTGTGTCTTTGATTCCTCCTCTCCTCCGCTCACCTTTCCTTCCCCCTCAGAGCTCATCGATCTTTCCTTGTACCTTCCCCCTCCCCTTCCGTCGCCTCCCCTCCACTCCCTCCTTTCTCCTCACCCCAGCGTTTCCTCCTATTCCCTCCTGTCCTCTGCTCACCCCACTCGAAACCTCTTCCCCGCCTTGTACTGTATTGCTCGGGGACCGGTGGAGCTTCCCGGCAGCTTATAAAATCACATAAAACACCATTTCTCATAAAGAGGAAGACACGGTTTTGCATCGCTGGAGCAGCCACAGGGAGGACTTTGAAAATGCAGGAACACCAGGCCAATAACAGTCAGAAGATATTTTCTTATGGGCCTGGACGTTCAAAAGAAAGCGGGGAAATCCTGAATCATTGCGAGGAGCTCGGTTGATGGGCCATAGGAGAGAAAAAAAAAATCAATGTTTGTTATTATTACAGGGCTGGTTGAAGAGATGCAATTTGCACCGAAAGGCAAAACATGACACTCTGATAAAAAAAACAAAACAAAACCTTAATATTTTTAATGGAGACTTGTACACACTGTTCAAAGGAGAATGAGAAACTCTGCTGTGGGCCAAGTTCTGAAAGGCAGAAAAAAAAAAGTTTTCATGACAGTAACAGCTATTGAACTGAGTCAGTATCACTTACAGAACCTTCCCCTAATCATCATCTGATTCTGTGATTTCACTTCCCCAGGTTTCTTTCTCCTTTTTTAAAAACTTTTTTCCTCTCTTCTGACCTCACGTGCTCAAAGTGCACCGAAGAGCAACCCTAGTCTCGGGAGCTTTCCCATTAAATTGTCCCACATTTAATATATGTGTATATATATATATATATTTATATATTTTTTCATTCTTTCTTCTTTGCATTAAATTGCAACATCTCAATGTTGATGACATTCCTCAGACTCAACATTTGCATGTTCCAGGGAGTATAAACCATTTTGCCGTTGGGCACCGGCAGAAAGCTCCAGGAACCAAATGGTTCGCTTAGATCAGGAATGGTTTAGTTTTGGCAGCTTTAAAAATTGGTTATGTTGAGAAGCTTGGTCAGAGTTATACTGTAGCATACAGAGCCTGAGGAGATGAGTTTGAACTGTTAGGGTGAATTCATGCTTCTGCGTCGAACCTACGCCGCCTACGCATTTATACGTCTGCATTGGCGATACACTGCCATCACGCCGCCCAGCCACTTGTTGGCGGCGGCGTCTTTATGTGCCACTGTGTCGAGGTCCTCCACCAACGTTTTCCTGCAAGTCCTGTGGGCAAACTCCAGAACGACAGCGACTGAAACTGCTGCAGATCCTGACAGAGTCGGAGCTGATAAGATGTCGAACAGCTGTTGGTCTTCCCTGAATTTACCACAACGCAGACGTCGGGCGAGATGATCATTATGGCGGTTAAAATTGCAGTGATTAAAAAAAAAGCAAGGTGATTTAAATATTGCATTGAATGGGGGAACATATCTTATTGGAGAGATGAGAAGATTTGTAATTCTGGAAGAAACTGATCATCAGAATATCATTTTTAAGCATCCGCACATATAGTTTTATTTCTGCCATTTAAAAACTATGAAATGCGTTTCTCTAAAAATTTATCAAAAACCCACAACATAAACTTTTTGAAGGATTGTATGGTTACTAATTAATTTCAAGGTTGACAGGTTTGCAGAGCCGATCTTTAAGTATAGATCGTATTTTTTTATTCATGTTGCTCACATCTGCAGTCTAAACAAGTTGTTGTATCTCTACTGACTCCAGCGTTTGGACAAATGACGACACATGTACAGACACAGCTGCTTGGATCAGCTCACAGAAATTGCAGTAAAGCAGCGAGAAGTGTGATGACTTTGTTTTTTCTTTCTGCCTTTTGCATTTCCTTTCTTTTTTTTCTTCTCCTCGTCATGTCACCAAGTTTAAGTCCAGAGACGTTGGTGACAGCTCCACGGCGCCAACGGCTCGAGTGGCACGAAAACACGCCGGCGGGCCGCTCCGTCAACACACCGGACGGGTCGACAGGGAGACGCCTGCTTTGGGGTGGGGGGGGGTGGGGGTGTGGGGGGGGGCTCATTGGGTGGCGCATTTTAAGACAACTGGTGAGATCCCTCTGAGCCGGTGGCATCACGTCAACATCACGCCATGACGGGGCGATGAGATGCCAACGTTTGAAGTCTCAGCTTTGATGGATTTGATGGGATGACATTTTCGACTTTTAAAGCCACGCGTCCAAATAAACAGACGTATATTAAACTGCCTTGAAAACAAGTTTTTTTCAAGCAATTGTTTTTGGTTTTTTTCAGGAATGATTTGCCAGGTGACGACGAACGGTGCGTTTCAGAAACACCGCGACCTCGGTCGCACACCCGAGAGCCAATTACGCCATTGACCGCATCGCTCCTTTTTATTTGTTCCTCGTAGTAAAGTGCAGAATAATAGAGTTGCATATTACAAATGGATTTTTCCCCTCTTGAAGAACAATGAGAAGTACCATCATAATGTCTTGCTAATATAATTGGATTTTTTTTATTCTTTTTTTTTCTCCATAACACCCAAAAGGTAAAAAAAAACAAAAAAACTGAAGGCCTGGCTCATAATTGCTCCTGAATGAACAGAAGGACAGAAGTCAAGCGCCATTATGAAGCTACCTTACGTAACCTTTTCTTTGAATATGTAGAAATATGGGGGTTTTTTAAGGTTAAATAATGAAGCATCGTTGTGATGAAGAAAAGAAGCTGGTAATTTGCCCAGCGGCATTAAGAGCTAATGTTAACGTTATATATAAGGGATGTTTGTACCGTACGTCTATGACAAAGCATGAAAAGCCGGACTCGTCGATAGTGGCTGATGATGAGATGAATCATACAGTTTTATTTCTTTCATTTTCACTCCTTCCAAACGGCTCGACCTTTTGTTTTTGTTGTTGTTTTTTAAGCAGGTCCTCGCTTGTCTTGGACTAGATTCTGTTTTTCGTCTTTTGAGGCGCCGATGAACCGACGCTCGGCGGAACCGGTCGGCAAGTTTGCGCCAACATGATGAAACTGTGGGATTTATGAGCTTGTTGTTGCTGTTTTGATATTTGGCTGCGGCTCGGGGGCCATAGACAGGTTTTTGTTCCCTTGTGGGGACGATAACCTTTATTTTCTTTTATTGTTTTTAACCAAACCTCACCTCGCCTCACCTCGCCTCACCTTGCCTCACCTCGCCGCTCCTACCCGCTGAGCTACACGGGTGGGAAAAAGCCACCCAACGAGCCTGAGTGGCGAGCGTTTTTTATTTTTACACACTATATTTATTTGTTTTTTTCAGAGCAGCCAACAGTTTAAATTTAAGTTTATCCCGAATCCGAGCTGCCTCAGGGATCAACTGTCGGAGGCAGCTACCAACACAACACTTTTTTTTTTTTTATTTTATATATATATATACATCATTAACTGCACTGCAAACAAATGAAATATTTTTAAATAAAATAACACAACAACACAACACAACACAACACAACACATTACAACCCACAGCACTTTATACACGGCAACACAGAATGGAGCAAATAAACTTTGACAAAAAGCATTTTATAAAATAATTGGTGCTAGCATGCACCTCGGACTTGAAAAAAATCAAAATATTTAACAGCTGCTTACAGTTTTTACACATTTTTTACACACACACACACACACACAAGACTGTACTAACTCTCATGAGAATATTTTCCTCATAACTTCAGAAAACCAAACAGTTCTTGTATGTTTAAATGCTATTTTACCATTTTCTGTGTTTGCAGCGGCAATTGGTAATTTTTTGGTAACTGCTGACTTGATTAAGGAGGAATTAATTTAAGAATATGCATCGTTTATAGGCGAAATATCGTGTAAAATAACGACACCTGACTCCAGTAGCTTCCTGCTGTTTCGGTTGGTGACCTCTGGGGTTGCCGGTTACTCTTTGGGCTCGACTCAACGCACTGCCACTGATTCTGGTCACTCTCTAAATCTGGCCGGTTTCGTAGTGATTTCCTGTCCTAATCCGAAGCCGCCGAGTGATGTCTGCTCTGGCTTTCGACGACCACGTGAACCGGTCTGTGAATCGGATCATGGTGGAGACTAGATCCCTTTCTGCATTCCCATCCTCCAGGCGGTGCTATTAATATTCATTTCAATCGACGGTTTGGTCCCTGCTCACGATTGAAGATCTTAAAAATCGGTTTCTGAATCAGAGCATCGAGACATATCAACATATCGTTGCACGAGAAACCAGAATTAAAGACATCATCAACTGTTCTCCAGGTATTTACTGCAACGCAACGCAACATTCAAGGTTCCACTTGTGTCGGCGGTGCTGCTTTGTAAAAAGGTTTATTCTGCTTTGGTTTCAGGCCACATTTCTTCCCTCTGGTCGCCTGTGTCATCGCTGCAGTAGTTCTGTGACCCACCGTTTAGGATTCTTATTGATAGAAAATGCATGTGTTGGCATTGGTATGCAAATAAGGCTTTTGAAACTAATTAATATTACAGATCAACTTGTCTAAAACAAGGAGATATAGTAAAGAACGAGCCTCCATTTTACTTCTGGCTTTACTTTACTGCAGTGACCGAGTGGGTGCTGGTGCTTTTATGTGTTTTGCTTTGTTTTTGCTTTTGTTTTTTTTTTTTCTGGGGGGGGGTTTATAATAGTACATAAAGGAGAACAAGGCCCCTCCCAGGCACAGCTGTGACATTTCATTCGCTGTGCTGCATCGAAGCGAAGGACGTCTGAGGAGGAAGGAGGTTAAGGAGCAGCCTCAGAGGACGGAGAGGTTTGGTTTTTTTTTGTCTCTCCCCAAAAGGCCCAAAAGCTCATAAGTCAGTCCAGTGTGTCAGAGGGTTCCCTCCATTTACTGCAGGCACAGCTGTCGATGTTGACAAATGGTTTTGATTTCTCCACCCCCTGCCCCTGCCCCCCTCCCCTAAATTTTATTACTGAGAGTGGAAAAAAGCCTCAGTTCTAGTCTCTAAAACTGAGTTTACAGCATCACTACAGCTGCAGAGACTCCAGCGTACTGGAGGGAACGTACGCCATCATCTTGATCTCAACAGTTTCTCCATTTTAATCTTATATCGATGCTGTAACAAGCTGGTGCACAAATCAAAACACCGATGCATAGATATGATCGATTAATTGATGTTGAAATAAAAGAAACAATAGTCAATTAAAACATAATCTGTTAAAATCTTTGTGTCAAATATGGTGTATTAATGGATTAGCTCACTGAAAAAAACAGAACACATTTCCCAGCACAAGGCAGTGGCTGCTTTTATGAAGGTGGACTTCATGCATCCGAGAACATTGGAGGTCAATCGAATTTCCTTTGCAGGGATCCTGGCATCAAAAAGACTCCACATTCAGGCCTTTTCACCGGTATTTTTTATTTTCAACTTTTATTTCAAAGTAGTCAATAATGAAAACTGCACCTTGCTAGCAACTTGTCCTCCTTTTGATCCCTATCTTTGCTTTAATTAATCCTGCTCTACGTCCTATACATTTCGTCATTCATCTTGCTATTAATGTAACTGTTGTTTTTCTCTCAGCTCCGGATGCCTTGGACACTGTGGGCCAGTGCTGTTTCCTGTTCAAACAGATTCAGCGCGGTTACGACTGACATGAAAGCTGAGGTCCTCCCAGGACTCGTAGGTCGAGCCGGGTCCTCGCATCGCCGCAGGTCTCAGGTCCGCGTGTGAAGATGTATAACACCTGCCTGGACCCGACGGCAGCTCTGATCACGGGATGTGTCAGGTTCGCCACAGGAGGAAAAATCTGTTTTATTGGTGTAAACTGTGACAGAAAAAGTGACATATTACAGCACTTCTGAACCCCTGCTGTAAATTAACTTTATTGGATTGTTTTTGGGTTGTTTTTTTTGCCTTGTTTTGGTGATCCACGCTGTCTCAACCCCTGATTTGTGTGTAATTCCGTTTTCCCCAGTGTTCCCATTAGTGCAAACCAACTGGAGCCATGATTCATTACACCGTTTCCAGTCGTAAAGGTTCCACACTTCCAACTGTTGGATCACAGAAATTGATCAGGACCACTGAAGAATCTCTTCTTCTTCCTCTTCTTCTTCTTCTTCTTCTTCTTCTTCTTTCATGAAGCCGTTCTATCTACGTCTTTTCTCATTTGGGTGATGCCACATTCCTACACATGCGCTTGCAATTTCCCCGTTGCTGTGGTCCTCCATTTTTGTGTAAAGCAAAGCAACTGCTTTTGCAGGATCCGTTACATAAAGAGAGAAAATCAAAATATTTTACTTGTGACAGCAGGGTGTAGATTGAGCGATTATACGGATGATATGAAGTGAAGAAAACAAAATGGTATAAAAAGTGAAAGAATGACATCAGTGATGCAGATCCAAAAAAAATACCCTGAAGTTGAATAAAAAGCAACGGAAAATGGAAATTGCAGTATTGTTTCAAGGAGACTATGTCTTCAAGGACAGAGGAAAAAAAATCCCAAACCTATCAGGGCACAATTAACTGAGACCACAAACATCAAAAGTCTCTAAACCGGATTAACTTTGGGCCTTTCCCACTCGTTTTCAACAAGACTGTTCAGAAAATGTGCAACGGGAAAAAAAAGATTTTAATTTGCCATTTCAAAAGGGCAATTCTACATCCAAGATTGAATAGGGGGAAAAAAAGCCAAGGACTTTTAAATCTTTTCTTCCGAACATTTTCACCTTAAATGATACACATGGATAATCAATATCCGAGTCACGTCCAGACTCAAAAATCCTTCTTTAACTTCTCTCACCTTTGGCCCCTCAAATGCCAAGAAGTTAGAGAAGTCTTGCAATTATATTGTCTGTTTAGACATTTCCGTCTCCTGGCGTGTTGCACTTTATTCTAAAAGGAGGAGATGGTGTGAAAGAGGAATTAATTACTTCATTACTATTCATCCACTAGACCAAACCTTTGAGTATTTTTAGTTGGTTTTTTTTTTTGTTTTTTTGTTTTTTTTGCGAAATCAGTGAACCAAAAACCGGATGTTGGGTTGTTCTGTTTTTTTTTCTCTTTCTCCGTTGTGTCAAAAAAGATAGCACCTCCACACATCTGCATCCATACACACACGCACACACACACACACACCAACACACGTGACCTTTTCCTCACTAACAGGCTGAATGGAATAGAGTAACAAATCAAAGGTAGTCTTTCAAAGTTTGGCATATTGACAGCTTCCCAGCGGGTAGAAAATTCCACTCAATAAACCATCTCAGTCCAGAACAGAAATCCATTTGCTCAGGCCTCAACAACCTTTCAATCCATCAGCCAAAGGCGAGAGCACAAAAAAAAAAAAAACAGAGGCAGGAGGAAAGATGCCGGGAGCATGAAAATACAACTTGCATCCGTACCCTGAAAGGCAAAAGAAGAAAAATGATATTTTTGTTGGGTTGAAATTCAACTTCTCTGTTTATTCTCCCTGATAATAATAGCATGCTCAGCAGATGTACAGCACTTGAAATATCTAATTGAATCCACTTGTTTGAAACGGCGGTTCTCAAACTGGGGGTCGTGAGATAATTTCCGTCACCAGATGATCGCGGGGAAAAAAATGTTTTTGACAGGGGAATAGTTTTTACATTATAATTATATAATTGGCCAACCAAAGCCTTTTTGTACATATTATACATAGTATTGAATCATAAAATCATACACGGGTTATTTCTTCGAAATGTGTTTGTTTTTTGTTTTTTACACTGAACCTCTCTCTTTCTGTTCTGAATATGCTCAAATAAACACAAATATAAGATTTTTCCTTTTTCTCTTTCTTTTTCCTTTTTTGTAATCCACACGTGACCAGACCTTAAAATAGCCGCCTCCTCTGCTGGGTGTTTTTGCATCCCGTCTGGACTACGCTCCGGCTTCCAGGTTCGAAGGGGGGTTACGGGGCACAAAAGGTGACGGAGAAGGGGACACCTGCCACAGGAACATATGGGCCAACCAGGTTAGTGACGAGATGGGATGTGACAGCCAATGGGATCCCTGGAGATTCACCCGGGCCGGGGTCACGGAGGCATCTGTGGATCAGAGTCGGCCGATGCCAGGGGCACGTTTTCACACACTCGGGCTTTGACTTAAAGTGTGTGAGCGTTTAGATTTTTGATTCAAACACATAATGTCTTGTTTGTGTAGAGAATTATCTCCTGGTAAAGGTGTCTTCACATCTGCCTCACTAGGAACAGATAAACTTGGGACCAGTTAATTTCTTTTAACCTATTTAAACCTGTGATGGATATTGATGATATCTGTGGGATTTTTTTTTTTTTTTTAAGAAATACGGGGGAGTATTTTGAAAGGGGAAACCAAGTCATATTAAATTTTCAGTTGGACTAAAGACAGTAGGTTTTATTAAAAATTCGTAATACCTGAGGTCAAATTACCTTCAAAAAGCTGTTTGTGACGAGGACACTGGTGGGAAACGTTGGCACACAGGCGCCACCGCTACCTGGCAGTCTGGCGCTGTTGTTGTGGAGCGACGCCAACACAGGTGTAAATCTTCAGGCCACTTACGGTGGCTATGGCACAGGTTCGACACAGAAGCATAAATTGGCCTTTAGTGGGAGGCATCTTCCTCCCAAACTGCACATTGGATGGACGGAGAGCGTCAGTAACGCCCCCCCCCCCCACCACCACCATCGCCACCCGCCAAAAACTTTTTTTCCTCCATTTCCTGTACAAGTATTGGTGAAAGATTCATCAGAAAAACTTCACTGCCCTGGTTTTTCTCTGGCCTGATCCAACCCTGACATACTCTCCCTGTGCTGGGGGGGGGTATGTTTTCATATGGCATTACAAGAGCAAGGATGTTTGAAAAGAGGCAGATCTACGCTCATGGTCTGTTTGATATGTAATGAAGAGACCTGTTAGCCCGACACAGCATATCTCAGATCATTAGTCGTCACTTTTGTCAGTCTCTTATTCGCTTGGTGTCTGTGGAAGTGAAGCATGAAGACCGTGGGACGACTATCAATGCAGAAGGATCTTTTCCCTCTCTAGTGTTTTTTTTATTATTTTATTTTATTTTAACAAGGCTGACTCTGTGTGTGTGTGTGTGTGTGTGTGAGTGTGTGAGCATGCACCAAGAAAGAGATCTGAACGATGGTGACTTCCAATAACTAAGCCATGAACTGCTGCTGATGCCTCCATGTCATTGGTTATGATTGGTGATTACTGATTAAGTAACTATAGGAGGCCATGTGCTTGTGCTCTATATATATTACATCTACACATCCACTGTGCTTAGAAGTCAGAACCCAGCTGATGTAGACTTAAGTGACATGATATTCTCGTTGTATCTCACCTTTCAAAATCCCAGGTCCCACCGAGATTTGAGCTTGGATCACTGGATTCAGAGTCCAGAGTGCTGACCATTATACCATGGAACCATATACAAGGCCTCTACTTTACTGATACGTCATAACGCAGTGAGGTACATTGATTTCTTTTTTCCTGTTACTTCTTACTTCCAGAGCTCAGCTGGCCATAAATGAGGGGCCATTTAGTTTTTTAACCAAAACATGCTAATTGTTAGGATTTGGTATATCAGGGCTTCTGTTATTTCTTGCTTGATTTATTCACTTTTCACTATTTGAAAGCATATCAAATGACAAATGTGACGTTTTAAAAAGGTGAAAATGTGAACTTCCTCATTCTGTTACATCCACACTCCAAAATTTAGTTTGCTAAAAAAACTTGTTTATTCTTAAGCTATTGTGTGTATGTTTGACTGTCCTTGAATTTTTGCTTAAACTATTTATTTTCCATTATTTGCAAAGCACAATTAATAATTTATGTATGTATGTGTAGTTTGGTTATGTCATTAATGATATTGTCCCATCTTCATGCTGTTACAGACAGTTTTTCTCACATTGTGTGTTTGACCTTGTGATTTTTAACTCAAACTGGCCTACTGTTAGCACTCATTATATACCAGAGCTGGCTAGTTAGCATCGCCCTGAACACTTCAGAATTCATCTTGCTGCTTTAATCAGCAGTCACATTATCAGTAAATACCAGTCACGAAGGTTATTTCAATAGCAGCAACGTACCAAACGGTTGGTTTTGGCTACTACCACGTGGGTCTCACTTTATAAAAACCTTCAGGTCCCACCGAGATTTGAACTCGGATCACTGGATTCAGAGTCCAGAGTGCTAACCGTTACACCATGGAACCACACAAAGCCACATTTCCTAAAAACGTAGTCAGTGACAAACGGCCGGTTTGCAAGGTATGTTTATGAAACGTTGGATGATCTGATAGTGTTGCTCTTCATTCTGCTACAGGAGCACTTCATCTTTGGGTTTCTGCTCTGATCAGTTGACATTTAGATTTCATTCAGATGATGTACCTATGTGAAAACTCGTCCCTGGGTGGGCTCGAACCACCAACCTTTCGGTTAACAGCCGAACGCGCTAACCGATTGCGCCACAGAGACGTGAACCCAATGACTGGCATGGTGTCACACGATGGTTCAGTCCCCGTCTTGATTATGTTTTGGGGCTTTTTCTTATCATTTCTTACTACCAGAGCTCGGCTGGTTATAAATCAGGGGCCAGCAGGTCGTGCAATTTAGTTTTTTGACCAACCCTGGGTTATTGGCATTTGATATATGGGGGGTTCTGAAATTTTTTGCGAAATTTATTCATTTTTCATTATTGGGAAGACATATTAACTAAGAAATGTGAGGTTTTAAAAAAGGGTGCGTGATTTCTGATATGGTGTCCTCTTCATTCTATAATACCAACATTTCTCACAATTTGTTTCTTCAGGCTTTTAAAAACCAACCATAATATTCATTAATCCCAACTCATTTAGTTTGTCCTTTCAAAACCTTCAGGTCCCACCGAGATTTGAACTCGGATCACTGGATTCAGAGTCCAGAGTGCTAACCGTTACACCATGGAACCACACAAAGCCACGTTTCCTACTCGGAGCCGCAGCGAAAACTTCGACTTCTTTGTTTCCTACAAGCAAAAAGTTGAGCAGATCAAAGTTGACCCACAAGAACAACTTTGCGCTTCAAATGGAGGATGTGTCCTCGAGCTTCAATCTCAATGGTCAACTTATTTCAACATTCAAAAAATAGTGACAATTGGAAGGTTTGCAAGGTATGTTTATGAAACGTTGGATGATCTGATAATGGTGCCTCTCCATTCTGTTACAGGAACACTTCATCTTTGGGTTTCTGCTCTGATCAGTTGACATTTAGATTTCATTCAGACGATGTACCTATGTGAAAACTCGTCCCTGGGTGGGCTCGAACCACCAACCTTTCGGTTAACAGCCGAACGCGCTAACCGATTGCGCCACAGAGACGTGAACCCAATGACTGGCATGGTGTCACACGATGGTTCAGTCCCCGTCTTCATTATGTTTTGGGGCTTTTTCTTATCATTTCTTACTACCAGAGCTCGGCTGGTTATAAATCAGGGGCCAGCAGGTCGTGCAATTTAGTTTTTTGACCAACCCTGGGTTATTGGCATTTGATATATGGGGGGTTCTGAAATTTTTTGCGAAATTTATTCATTTTTCATTATTGGGAAGACATATTAACTAAGAAATGTGAGGTTTTAAAAAAGGGACCGTGATTTCTGATATGGTGTCCTCTTCATTCTATAATACCAATATTTGATCAGTTTGTTTCTTCAGGCTTTTAACAACCTACTGTAATATTAATATAACTTAATAGTCCTAACTCATTGAGTTTGTCCTTTCAAAACCTTCAGGTCCCACCGAGATTTGAACTCGGATCACTGGATTCAAAGTCCAGAGTGCTAACCGTTACACCATGGAACCACACAAAGCCATGTTTCCTATTCAGATTCACGCCAACAACTACAACTTCTGTTTCCTACAAGCAAAGAAGTTCAGCAGACCAGAGTTGACCCACAAGAACAACTTTGCGCTTCAAATGGAGGATGTGTCCTCGAGCTTCAATCTCAATGGTCAACTTATTTCATCATTCAAAAAATAGTGACAAATGGAAGGTTTGCAAGGTATATTTATGAAACGTTGGATGATCTGATAGTGTTGCCTCTTCATTCTGCTACAGGAACACTTCATCTTTGGGTTTCTGCTCTGATCACGGTTAGATCTCATTCAGACGATGTACCTATGTGAAAACTCGTCCCTGGGTGGGCTCGAACCACCAACCTTTCGGTTAACAGCCGAACGCGCTAACCGATTGCGCCACAGAGACGTGAACCCAATGACTGGCATGGTGTCACACGATGGTTCAGTCCCCGTCTTGATTATGTTTTGGGGCTTTTTCTTATCATTTCTTACTACCAGAGCTCGGCTGGTTATAAATCAGGGGCCAGCAGGTCGTGCAATTTAGTTTTTTGACCAACCCTGGGTTATTGGCATTTGATATATGGGGGGTTCTGAAATTTTTTGCGAAATTTATTCATTTTTCATTATTGGGAAGACATATTAACTAAGAAATGTGAGGTTTTAAAAAAGGGACCGTGATTTCTGATAAAGTGTCCTCTTCATTCTATAATACCAATATTTGATCAGTTTGTTTCTTCAGGCTTTTAACAACCTACTGTAATATTAATATAACTTAATCCCAACTCATTTAGTTTGTCCTTTCAAAACCTTCAGGTCCCACCGAGATTTGAACTCGGATCACTGGATTCAGAGTCCAGAGTGCTAACCGTTACACCATGGAACCACACAAAGCCACGTTTCCTACTCAGACCCAGGGTGACAACTACAACTTCTTTGTTTCCTACAAGCAAAGAAGTTCAGCAGACCAGAGTTGACCCACAAGAACAACTTTGCGCTTCAAATGGAGGATGTGTCCTCGAGCTTCAATCTCAATGGTCAACTTATTTCAACATTCAAAAAATAGTGACAAATGGAAGGTTTGCAAGGTATGTTTATGAAACGTTGGATGATCTGATAGTGTTGCTCTTCATTCTGCTACAGGAACACTTCATCTTTGGGTTTCTGCTCTGATCAGTTGACATTTAGATTTCATTCAGACGATGTACCTATGTGAAAACTCGTCCCTGGGTGGGCTCGAACCACCAACCTTTCGGTTAACAGCCGAACGCGCTAACCGATTGCGCCACAGAGACGTGAACCCAATGACTGGCATGGTGTCACACGATGGTTCAGTCCCCGTCTTCATTATGTTTTGGGGCTTTTTCTTATCATTTCTTACTACCAGAGCTCGGCTGGTTATAAATCAGGGGCCAGCAGGTCGTGCAATTTAGTTTTTTGACCAACCCTGGGTTATTGGCATTTGATATATGGGGGGTTCTGAAATTTTTTGCGAAATTTATTCATTTTTCATTATTGGGAAGACATATTAACTAAGAAATGTGAGGTTTTAAAAAAGGGTCCGTGATTTCCGATAAGGTGTCCTCTTGATTCTATAATACCAATATTTGGTCAGTTTGTTTCTTTAGGCTTTTAACAACCAACCGTAATATTCATACAAATCATTGATCCCAACTCATTTAGTTTGTCCTTTCAAAGGTGCCTCTTCATTCTGCTACAGGAACACTTCATCTTTGGGTTTCTGCTCTGATCAGTTGACATTTAGATTTCATTCAGACGATGTACCTATGTGAAAACTCGTCCCTGGGTGGGCTCGAACCACCAACCTTTCGGTTAACAGCCGAACGCGCTAACCAATTGCGCCACAGAGACGTGCAGCCATTGACTGGCGTGGTGTCACACAACGGTTCAGTCCCCATCCGCTTGATTATGTTTTGCAATTTAGTTTTTTGACCAAACCTGGGTTATTGTAAAGATTTAATAAATGAGGGCTCCTGGAATTTTTTATGTATTTTATTCATTTTTCATTATTGGGAAGGCATATTAACTAACAAATGTGAGGTTTTAAAACCACTTACGTGATTTCTGACAAGTTGTCCTTTTCATTATATGATACCAACATTTCTCACAATTTGTTTCTTCAGGCTTTTAACAACCGCCCATAGTATTCATGCAACTGATTAATCCCAACTCATTTAGCTTGTCCTTTCAAAACGTTCGGCTTCTACTGAGATTGAATTCGGATCGCTGGATTCAGAGTCCAGAGTGCTAACCGTTACCCCATGGAACCACTTGCAGATGATAGGCTGGTCAACACAAGCCCAGAGCATGTCTATGATCTATACTTTTAACCAAAGCTGGCTTACTGTGAGAAATAGGTATGTATCAGGACCTCTCTAAAACTCTAAGTTTTCAATTAGATGTAACAAAGTAAAACTCGTCCCTGGGTGGGCTCGAACCACCAACCTTTCGGTTAACAGCCGAACGCGCTAACCGATTGCGCCACAGAGACAGTTGACCAGTGTATCGAAGGGGTGTTCGATTAGTCTTCAATACGTCTACTGAACTTTTTACCCTATTACTATTGGAAAGCCATGCATTATGCGATGCAGCAGAGAGAAAATGCAAAGCTAGTGCAGAGCTATTAAATGTTCAGGAAAAAGGATAATTTGTTGAGCTTTCTTTTGAAAATACATGTATAGTTCTGAGTGTAAAACATGCTAACTTTGCTACGTCACACACAATTTAACTGCCACACACATTTGATAGCTGGGTATTGTTGATTTTTTAAATGGGTTCGTGCAGCTAAATGTCGTCTATCAGCGACATCTGCTGGTGACTAAAATGCACAGCTCATTACCTAGAGGATTATTTCTGGGTTTGAATAACATTTGTTGCCTCCAGATATTTTCTTTACAAAGGTATACGAATAATAGTTTACAACCTATAATCTACACTATAACATAGTCTAGTACAACACTACCACTAAGGCCTACATAATAAAATCAACACCTTTTCTGGCACAGTCCTGACAAAACCCAACATTATAAGGGAAGAATTTATCTCAGGGTTCTCTTTTTTTGGTGCATACTCAGGGTTTGTTTTATATAACAGAAAGTAGAGATCACAGCAAAGATTGACTTGTATAACAACAGTTAGATTCCATCGGATTTGCTAATGTTTTTGCATCTTTCAAAGCTTCATTGTTTTATTCTCCTTCATGTCTGGATGTATAGCTTGAATTAATAACACCAGATCGAAAGCCCTCACTGCAAAGATGCATTCTTAATCACGCCGCCTGTCGTTCTGTGGCCCCGTTTTCTATTTTAATAATCTCTTTAGCTTAAAATCAGTTGGATAGAATCATGTTTGAAAGCAGTTTGCTGAAGTTTGAATAAAATGTTCACATTTCTGACACCTCATCATCTGCTAAGTGAGAAAAAAAGACTGAAATGTCAAGAGTTGTTGTCAACTAAAAATTGACTAAAATGTTTATTTTGCAATTTTTGTCCATAGACAGGTGGCTGGTGTTGTCTCTTTCTAGTGCACAATTAGTCTTTGGCCTCCCAAAGCTCTGAAAATTTAGCAAGTGGACCTTTGAGTTGTTGAAGGTGGTTGCTGTGTGATATATGCTCTTCCCAAGGTCAAGACTCCATTTCCATGCTTATTTCAGAGAGGAGTTTTAAGATGTAACAGCCGCATTAGCAAATTTCAACTCTGCCAATTGATTTTATCCTGTACCAACATGAGTGGAAGCAAATGGCCGCCTAGAATCAATTTGCAGTCATGTAATATGCATGTGGTTTATGCTTAATGGGCTAAAAGCACCAAAACAGTCCTTTGAAGTTTAATTAGGATTACAATTAGATTATGGTAGGGATTAAGGTCCAACACTGAGCAATGAGGGTAAAGATTAGGGTTAGTTGCTGGGCGAACTGATGCAATCAATGACGGTCCCAGCAAGTATAGCAAGACAGGCACATGTGCGCATGCAGGTATAAACAGCAATCAGCGGTTATCGATCCTGATTTTCCCTCCATTGTGAGCCGGGGGTTATTTTTACACCAGGGATGTCAGGTGAAACCCAGGGCCAGGGGAGAAAAAGTGCCGGTGTAAGAGGAGAAGACAGCCCGGGAGCAGGTACCGACTGTGAGCAGATGTGTGTGTTGTTTCCACTCTGTCTGATGGTAAAAGATTCGGACAGCATCCCTCAGTCCTAAAGAGCGAGCCAATCATGCGTCACGTCTCCTCGGCCGTACGTGTTTCCCTGAAACGACCGGAGGTTAAAAAAAAACAAAAAACCCCAAAACACAAAAAAGCAGTCCTCTCGGCACTTTTTCATTTATATTCGTCAAAATAATCTGGAATTAAGACGAGCCACACATCGCCAGCAGAACACGGTGAAGGCTTCGAGGTGCCGCCGTGGCGGCCGCGTTCCCCTGGATCCCGAGCTGGTGGAGCATCGATGGGATGACGGCGGATATATATGTGTGCTGACTACAGAACAGCGGTGTGTGTATACTTGTCCGTGTGTGTTAGCCTTTACCGCCTGGGATGCCTTTACTCCTGAGGTCTATACATCTTTCTGACAGCAAGACTGTGCCCGTGTGTCAGAGAAACTTCCTGCCTCTCAGCTTGAACTCCCATTGGGCAATGAGGCTTTGAAGGTGCTAGATACGATATTTCTCTGTTGCTGAACATGTCGGGTTTTTTTGTTTTCTTTTTCTCCAGGAGCAGTTGGTGGTGGTGGTGGTGGTGGTGGCCAAATACCAACCGCTTTAGCCATCAGTGTTTTTACAAGACAAGAAGTAGGAATACGTCCTTTTGGACACAAGTTACTGCCTCATCCGCTCATGCTGGACTGAGGACAGACTGAATGCTACAGTGAGTCGCTATCGCAAAGTGATATTACGAGTCGAGATGGGCCAGGGCTAGCCGGTTAGCATGCTAATATCTGTAGAAGAAAAGATTTGATAGAAATAGAAGCATGACGAGAGTTAACGCTGGCATTTCTTTCCACTGCTGTGGAAAAGCTCTTGTGAGTAAAGGAATTAAGATTTATGCTGAATTTGTGACGACTTGCTATGTAGCGGTAGCAAGGACTGACAGTGAGCAACTTTAAGAAGCTGAGTAACTGAATCTGATATTCACCACCATGAATTTCTAACCCTCCATCTGAAACAAAACTCTCTCTGCATACCCTTTGTTTCCTGGCTAGAAGAGCGAGAGTCGACGGATCGCGATGGACAGATAAATCAAACGTCAGCACAGGTATTTCAAACGTGGTAACATTTTGAGGATCCAATTTGTATCTGATGAACAAATGACCAGCCACTTTAGCATTGCCTGTCAGTCAAACTGCAGTAATGTCAGCGTCACTGGAGAATGCAACATAACAACTATCAGCAGGTAGATTTGTCTCTAGCAGAGGTTACCGAAATTGTCATTTCATGCCTCATCCATCAATTCTCACCCCAATTCCCATTCCCATGCATTTTTCATCAACTCTTGGGGGAAAGTAACAAAGTGATAAGAATATAAACTGGATTTCTTTTTTCATGATTTCTGTTGTGCAAATGAAAAATGCAAGTTACCTTTTCCCCAGGCCCAGAGGTTTCAAAACACATTGTTCTCCTGCTATACTGATATTAAATGTAGGTGGAAGAAAGGTTTTCCTCATACATTGGATTTGACTGTTGTGTTTGATCAAAGAGCTTCTTTTTTTCTTCATTATCCAATGTATAACTTCATGTTTGGTTTTAATGTTTAAACACATTTTATAAACATGAATCTTAATTTCCTTGCTTTGTCATTATTATTCCCAAACAGATCAGACACATAACGCTTTCTGCTCCAGCATATCACCCCCCCGGGTCATGTCTGCCTCCACTGCATTGCCTCAACACCCCTTCAGGGGGGTTCCCACAGTTTTGAAATGGTAATACAGATCCTCAAACATGACTGCAGAGTGTACACTGTGGAGCCATTTTTTGGAGCAGCTGCAGATAGGACTTGTTCCCAGAACTTCCCACAGATGCTTGATCAGTTTGGGAACTTGGAGGCCGAGGCAGCACCTTGACCCCTTTGACATGTTCCTTCCCCACGTTCCCTAATGATATATGTAGTGTGGCGTGGCAGCGCGTCAATGCTGAAAGGGACCTCTGCCATTGGCGAACACCATTGCCATGAAGGGGGTGTGCTTGGTCTCCAACAGTGTTGTCAAACTTAACGCCACACTCCCTCCACCAGCTCGTCCAATTCCCACAGTGCAGTGCAGTGCATCATAAAGATTTTCTGTGATTTGTGCCAGGTGGGACGGGTCACAACCTGTCGCTGGTTCATGATCCATCCCTCCTTGGACCACTGTCAACAGATCCCGACCTCTGCCGACAAGGAGCCTCTTCGTTTTGGAGATGGTCCAACCTGGTGATCTGGTCCTCGTCAGAGTCGCTCAGGTCTTTATACGTTTCCGTTTCATCCAACACGTTGACTGTGAGAACCAACTGTTCACTCAATATCTAATATATCCCAGACTAGATCAATGTCGGTGGTTATACCGACATTTTATCCATAAGATAAACAAGTTTGTCTTCACATTTGTATATGGTGTATGTCTCCTATGGGAGGTCACCAGCAGTCAGCAACATCTCTCCCTAATGCTCCTCGATTGTCATTGACCTACTTCCACTGTAGTTAGATCCGACAGTCCCTCCCCGGTCAGATGGCTGCTGGCTTTCTCCGTAGAGGATCCTGGATCTGACATTGATCTGAAACCTTCCATGGGAGTGACCTAATTCCCAGACGGATATGCCACCAAGCACAAGTCCTCTGTTGGTCATTTGCTGACATTCCAGTAGATGTAATGATATATCAAATGTGCACAAATGTTAAAATAAGCCATTCTGCACCATATTCTTCATATCCAAACACTTTTATATCATCTATTTCTTTATTTTTTCCAAATACCTGTGAAAAAGTTTCAGGAGACTGCAGAGAAAATGCAATAAGGCACTTTTTTTCTAATACCAAAAAAGCTTGAATCTGCTCCCAGAATTTTCTAGGCGAGACAGTGCCTGTGTGTGAGAGTTGCGGGTTAATGGGAGCCTTCGCATAAAAGCAGCTTCGCACACCTCAGCTTATCTGCATGACAGACGGCTCGCTCATCTTCCCCTTTCTATCATTTGGCTCTTCAGAGTGGAAATAGTGGCCTAAACAAATATGTGCGAGACGGGCAATTTGCTGCCCATCATCATCCCTGCAAATGAGATGCTGCCTGACTGATCTACAATGGAATCCGGCCTCATTTAGTGTGAAAAAGTGCTGTAGGTTGTGCTTCAGATACATAGGAAATACCATTATTCAAAACATAGTGTGTCATTACTTGATGTAGTACTAGTAATCGCTTATATTTTGTTGCATTTGATGTCCACACACTGAGGGTATTGGCACGGTATTATTAGGTATTTAAACTGTATTTAAACCAATGTTTCTTTCAAAGGATAATGATGGAATAAATTCCTGTTATTAGATATGAGAGAAGCCATGTGTCCCCAGGTCTTTTTTTTATGTGACAACTCCAGGTCACCAAGGTCTGAAATATTGGAATTCTATATTTAAAGTCTGAATATTTGACTTCATTGAGATGCACCTTTTCTCAGTATTGATTTATGTCATAGGTGAGTTGGAGGCCAGGTTCAGTTTATGTCTTATTATTATCAGCTGAAGGTTGTGTATGGATAAATGATCGAATTTCAGGAATTATCTGTTACAGCATTTAACATTTTTGCTCAAGTTCAGATTAAACAAGCTGATGCAGCATGTTAATCATTTCTAGTTCTATGTTTACATAGTTGGTGCAGTCCATAGAGCCGGGCTGTTTCTTCCTGGTTCTGGTCTTAATGCCAAGTACTAGGCTAACAGTGTTTCACCACCAGCCCTGTTCTTAATGCACAGACATTAATATTGGTGTCTCCCGATATCCATCCTTTCATATACTCTCTGTAAGAAAGGGAATAGGCGTTTTTTACCAAAATGCTGAGCTATTCCTTTAAGAAATGCACACAATATAGAGCAGGCTAGTTTTCATTAGGGAAGCGAATCGAGCCCCTTTCCTACGACGTTGTCTCTTACTTGTTACCGAGGCTCCTTTCGGATTGAGGGACACTTTGAAAATAAATTCCGGAGGATCTTATGCAGAGTTTTTCATCATCTGTTATCCAGCTCTGCAATGAGACACGTTTTAAGAAAATATTATAACACAACATTAAGAGAGAAAACTGCCAGATTTCAGATAAACTGTAAATACATGGAGTGTATACATTTGATTAGGATTTTAGTTTCTGTTGTCCATAATATGCTACTTGCCATTTCAAAGGGCACTGGTATTTTTATGTGATCCTCTCTCTCACCTTCCTGATCACTATTCCCTTTCTTGGGCCAGTCAGCTAATCCGTCTCACCTGCGTCCAACCCTGATTGGGTGGGTTGAAACTCAGCGGCCCAATCACCCACAGGGATGCCCTTCATTGAGACTGAAGGAGAGAGAACTAGTCAGGGTCCGGCCCCCTTCCTCTGGCATTTTGGTTTCCCTCTCTCCCGTCCCCTTCTCTGTTTTTGCTTTCTCCCCAGGGGGTGTGTGTGTGTGTGTTTGTGTGTGGAGGGCATGGCTCACCAGCAGGTAGCGCATCTGCATTGATTGTTCCGCCGTAGATGTAGCGACTCTGTCTGCCCCTTCGGTGTTTCTAGTGCTTTCGTGTTTGCCGATTCTCTGCCTTCCCTGCGTAGCTCTCCTGTTCCCCATGTGTCCCACGTCGCTGCCCGCAGAACCTGACTTCCAGCCTCCGGTTTTTAACGTCCCACCTCAGGAACAGCTCCGAGTTCTCTTATGTCACCGCCTGCCTGTTTTCCCACGTTCCCAACACACCGTCTTCTGGGTCCAAGAGTGAAACCCTGACAGAACTTTTCTTTATTAGAGGTTGCACTTGTCTCGTCCCTTCAATTTTTTTTCCACAACGGTCGCCCTGTTTTTTAGCCTTCACCTTTTTTCAGATATTCCTTTCTGTCTCTGATCTGGCCTTTCAGTTCTTCTTTTCTTCCTTTATTTCACAGGCTGTTTAAAAATATTTTTGTTGATCTAAGCGATGGGACAAAAACTTTTACAACTACGTCCAGAATATCATGTTTTGAAACACGGGCTGGTGTTTTTCCAGTAGGAGGAATGTGGCCTTTAGGGATGTTTCTTGAAAGTAGGTGACATCAGCTACATGTTGCGGCCATGAGACGCCGCGCCACAGCTGGAAAACTCAGCTTTGATCCCCAACAAAAACCACAGGATTTTAACAGGCACGGCTGTCAGAGTTCCACCACTGTGATACCCATTATCTGCTTTATCTCTACACTGCAAAACCATTGATGTAAAAAAAAAAAAAAAACAACAATGACAACAAAACACACTGCTGGTGCATATAAGTCCAACCCCTCTGAGTTAATTTAGCTGCCCCCAGACGCAGAGACTATCAGCTATTTCAGAGAACAAACAGCCGTCTAATCAGCTCCCGTCGACACCAAGATAATCAGTTGCTCCTGAGGATCAGAACTTATCGCCGGAGAATTTGCGGAGCAGTTATTGACATGGTGACCGAAGCAGCAGCAAGAGCAGCAGCACCACAACGAAAGCGTCTCCGAAACAGGACTTTTCTTCAGAGGAGTAATTACACACCGGTGCCATTTCTTTTTCCAGCTGAGGGGCAAATGTATTTTTAACGTACAGCGTGTTTTAAAAAAAAAAAAAAAAAAAAAAGGCCTGACAACCGAGGAAACATTCACAATACGTTGTGATGGAGATTGTTTAGTCTGTAATTACACCCCCCCCCCACCTTTCTTTAAATCTCAAATTACCATGAATGTTACAGATTCTCGAGGGTTTCCAGAGTTATGCCTCAGGCATCGGAGGAGGCCAAGTGCGTAGTTCCAGAGAAATTAGATGTCTTAATGGATAATGTACATGAGAACCCACAGAAAAGACGCCCCCCCTCGAAGTTGGTCTTAATTATACATTTTAAATGTGAGTAAATTAATCATGAAGCAGTTGAGGGATATACAAACCTAAATTTTTCCTATTTTGAGATGTGCCAAATTTCCTCAGTAATTCCAACCAGACCCATGTTTCATAAACTTAAATCCATTACGCCATTTAGATTGTTATTAACATATATATATTTTTAAATTACATTCAGCCCAATGTTTAATTATTAAATATCTATTATAAGTTTAACCTAGCAAAACAATTTAAGCTATTCTTTAAGGCTAAACTTTCAAAAGAGCTCATTTTAATCACTTTATATATATAATATTTTGGATTATCTAATATGTGACAATTTATAATATTTGACAAGATCACTGTGTGAAATCTCAATCTGTAAAATAGCTACTAACTATAGCCATGAAATAATTATTGTTCAATAGCAGCGACAAGTAGCATAATGACGAAGTAAAGTGGATGTTCCTCTAAAAGTTAAGTGGGATACCTAAATGAAGTTAGTTGTACTCCACTGCGGATTATTTCAAACATCACATCTACAGAGTTTTTTTCTGTCACTTGGCATCAATAAACCAGACGTCCTCGATGTGTCATCTCCATCTTCTCCTCTCGCTTTGCTTCTGGCTAAAAACTCTTAACCTCACCGGTTCAAGTGCAAAGCAAACAAATCTGCTTCATTCATGCACATCGGCTCTTCCCCAGGAGTGGAACTCATTTCTGAAAATAGTTTTCCAGGCGCGCAAAACTCATAAACGCACACGCGGACGTGTGCATACATTGTCACAGTTTCACAAACACAAACACATCTACAAGTTCATGTCATTAAACCCAGCGCACGAGTTTATTTTTGTTTAATACAAGATGTTTCAGAAGGAGATATTTCTCCAATTAGTCTTTGTGCACCAGCAATCTTTTTTAATATTCATTACTATCACCCCATCATCTCCTGATCCTCCTCCTCTTTTCTCTTCTCCTCCCTCTGCTTTCTCTTTTTTCCTATTTAAAAAAAAAAAAATTCTGCCTCCAAGTGGAGGAAAAGCAAACAGAAAAAAAAACAACTCGAAGTCTTTTATTCTTTCATCGCTAATCATTCCTCATTTATTTCTGACACGATTATTTCCTTTGTCACACTTGTCCTTCATCCTTGCTAGTTTTTCTTCCTCCAGGCGTCTTATCTGCCTCTTTCTCAAAAACATAAGCTCCTTTTTCTTCCTTTTCTTTTTTTTTTTTTTTGAAAGAAACATCCACCAAAGTGAAATCTGTTTATCTCCACAAGTCGCGGTCGGGAGACGAGGTTCGGTTTGCAGGGAAACGGCGGAATCGAGGCGGATCACAGCTGCTCCTGCACAATAGCTGGGAGTCAAGAGGCGCTTTTTCCCTTTTCACCACTTATTTACTCACCACAAAATAACACCCAGCTCAGTTGAACAACTTAATCGAAGAGACGTGTCATTTTTTTTCATGTGTATTTCTCTAGTAGGAAAAAAGGCTGAATACTGTTTGATATCGATTTAAAACGTGTCACCGAGCATGTTTACAGCTGACTCCAGAAATTAATTTTCTTCCTTCAGCCTTGTTTGTGTTTAGCGAGTAATCACTTCATCTAAAATATGCAAAACTCGCTCAAGTTCTCAGCAGGAGACGCACTTCAAAAATCCTTCCAAGGCCCGAGAAATAAGAAACTTATCACCAGATGAAAGTCTCTGCCCTGAAATCACACTTTAATAGAGGAGTGTTTCTTATTTACTTTTTTTTGGGGGTTAATAATGTCTGACACGTGTGGGATGAAAAGGCAAAAATAAGTCCAAATACAAAATGTACATATTTTCTCATTAGAAAATATGTGAAATCATGTGTGTGGGACACAGGCCAGACCATTAGCTCCTGTTCTCCTGTTTTTTTTGTGCTGGGGGAGACTGTGGTCGTCGAGACGACGCTGATCTTCACCACCTTGACAACGGCAGAGTCCGTTGGTTCTCGAAGAACAGTAGAAACAAACTGTGAACCAAATGCTGACGCGGTTTAAACGTTGATACACCAAAGTCGTCTGGAGACAGCTGCATTGTTCGCACATCTGGCAGATACGGAGCAACATCAGGGTCCGACCGATGCTGAGGAATAAGTCACTGTGAGTTTACTATAAAGATTAACCCCTTTTCACATATGTACAGCACTTCCTTTATAAAATTGGATGATGATGATGATGATGATGATGATGGTGACAGTATTTTTAGAATAGTATCACATTACAATTTGTTGCATCGAATCCATGCATCCATGTCAATGAAAGAAAATATACAAACTGAAAATATTGAGTTTTGTCATTGGAGTTCAACACTGTTGTCCCAGCAACATTACCCCTGTGATTCTTTTTCCTCTAATATTTTTTTCTTATGCACTTGAACTGAAAGACAATAAACTCTGTGTAAGTTCCTTCCCTTGTCCACTAGGTGGGGGTATTTTTTCCCTGCACCCTCGACCATCTTCAAACACCCTCATCTCTAAACAGCCTCCTCCCCTCTGTCTGTTTTACACTCAAGTGCAGTGCCCCCCTGCTGATGTTGTCGTTTTTAATTTTTTAATTCTTTTTTTCTCGCTCCACATTGGCTTAAAAGGACACTCGGCTCTTATCTGATGTCAGCACGTTGTCCTTTTCCGTTATCACAAAGCAGGAGACAAAAAAACCCCGGGAGGCTGGTCCCCGTGAGGACAGGTCTCTGGAGTGGACGCAGCCCCCGCTGCAGACATGACAGATCATTTCGGTTCAACATGCCTTCCTCCGTGTAGCAGCCGCCGACTTTGATGTTGTGTTCATGTCCCCGCGAGCAAGTAGAAACAAAGGGGGGGGGTCAACAAAAAACTGACTGAGTGTGCACATTTGTCGGTGAGGGGCCAGAACAGAACGGCACAAAAAGCAAGATTCCGCCTTTTGTCGTCCCGCGTTTTTGAGGACTTGGACACGCAAACATGACATGTGATCTGACATTTAGCCGCAGCACTGAACCGTGGCCCCAATGTAACGTGAGCTAAATTCAAGCAAACCCCCTTAAAAGGAAACTGACCCAAAATGACTCCTAACTCTTACTTTTTTCATCCCTGCGACGGTGCAACTTCCTCACAAAGGTCATTCAAGAACACGCAGGACGCACGAGGGATGTATCTCTTGGCTGCGTAATTTCCATTTTATTGTTATTTAATCAACGTTTTTTCTTCGGCTGAGAGAGACGGAGAGAATGGCAGGACGGAGGTGGGGGGGGGGGGGTCATGCTGAGACACCAACTGCATGGTTGAAAGGTATTGAAATGCTGCAAGCAGGAATCCTTCATGAGCTGCGGAGAGCTGTGGCGTGGTGCACTGCTTCACTGACATCTAGTGGCGGAAAGCGTGAACTGCAACAACAACTGAGAGGCAAAGCAGAGGAGGCCAGACCCCCGCGTGTCTAAAGAGAGGCCAGCCACTAATACCAAGGAGAATCAGCAGTAAAAATAAAACCAAGGGGGAGGCGGATCACCATGGAAACGGCGTAGCGTCACCGGCTTTGTTACCGATTCACCTGGCTACGCCGTCAAGGCGTCGCATGCAGACGAGCGGGCGCCTGCAAAAGGTGCCGGACGCCGGTGCAGATTTCCACGTCTCGCATCGAAATAATGTGGGGAAAAAAGTGACGATTTATTTCGCTTACGAGCACAAACATAGGACATTTCAAGATAAACTTAGAACCGATTAGTTCACTTCATTAACAAGCCTCCTTTAAAAGTCTTGGGTGTGAAGCCACGACAGTATCACCATGGGGATATGAGCAGTAAATGTAACATGTCGACCTTTGGGGGTTTATTTTTATTCTGCATTCATTTGTTCTTAAAAAAAAAAAAGACCTGCGGTTGGTTAAAACTCCTTTTTAATTTCAGGCCGTCGTGATGTAGAATTCTTTTCAGCTGGTTTTCAGAGAACAAGAGACTTTTAAACATCTTAAATTCAGTCTGAAGAGATGGATAAGGGATTCCCTGGTGTACAGTCCCTCTGTATCTCCAGTCACGTCCTTTCATGAAACTCCTGTACTGATGTACGCTTTGTTTTTAGTGTTATTTTTGATGACTGATGCTAAACCCCCTGGCTGGAAATTTGTATTAAATCAGAATGATAAAATGCATTTCTTCTATTTGTAGGAGATTCGTATTTCTTAAAAATGATCCCTGTCAAACAAAGGTAATAAAATAAAAGGCAGAACTGAAAGCAAAGAAAACTCCAACTAACATCTCTTCTATACAAAAATGTTTTCCTACAGATGTTGCTGTTCACAGAGGAGAGACTCTACCAGATGTGGAATATTCTCCCCGTCGTGGGCCAGACACTCGCTCGTCCACCAGAGGCCGAAGCAACAAACCTGAGACCGGAAGCTGCATTCATAAGCATGAGGAGCTGCAGTGTGAGTTCAGAATGTAAAGCTTTTTTCCCGTTTAAAACCGTGGAGCTGTGGAGACTCTGTGGTGAGCATCGCTCTGGGGGGGGTCAAAGGTTGGGCCTAAACAAAAGCCATCGGTTTCCTTTAGAAACCCACAGAGGAGGGAAAATGAAAGGACCTAACCTGAGCACCCAAATTAACCTTCTGGAAGATGTGGGAGACGGCAAATCTTGAGGCCTCAGATGAAGAACAGGAACCACTGTCACGGGGATGGGCGCCCACTTAAAGGAGCAGTCCGACATTTTACGTAAGACGGCTTGTTCCTTTCTTGCTAAGAGTAAAATGAGAGCACTAATGCCGCTCTCACGGCTGAATTATATTTACTGGGGGGCTGACTGTACGGATGTGATGTGGTAACCGACCTTTGCCTGTTACACAGATGAGCTCTGGCCTGACGTACCTCGGCGGATTGGACGGACGTGAGTCCACAAGGATGTCTCTCGCGGCAGAGACGGACCAAGCTGCAGAGCCCGCTTCGACTTCTCTCCGTCTCCCTCGGGTCATGGCGTCACCTGATGCACCCGCTGAAGGCCACGGCAGCGCATCCAACATTATCGGGACACGGAAAAGGTCAGAGGTCGGGTTAGAGTCTTGATATAGGAAGCAAATCAAAGTTATTGTACTTTTTACGGTTTTGTGCTGGAGGACGAGAGCTGCTTGTCGCAACGTCCAGTCAGAAGTGATGAGAGCAAATAATCACATTTTAGATTCAACCAAAAGAATGTTATTTCTCGGCTTAATTCTCTCTTTTAAGGGCCTTAATCCTCCTATAATATCCATCAGTTTGACACCACACACTGGGACATGGCACAAATCTGCCGTGTGTTTGAATCATTTTTGACAAGTTAAGGAGGGTTAGCGAACTCCGTTCTCTTGAATATGAAAAATAAATATAATTAGACTTTTTAAAATTTTTTTTTACCCCTGGTCCAAACCACCCTAAGGTGGCTGTGAGGAACAAAAGTCTGAATGCTAAGAAAAAAAGAAAAAGAAAAAAGTTTAGAAAGTGTTAAGAGGCTTACGTCTTAATGTTTGCGACAACGTTCTTGTGATTTCTGGGATTAGTGTCCTCTCACATGCTGCCGAGGGAGCGGATCAAAAAAAAAAAAAAGAGGAGGAGGAGGAGGAGGACGAGAGGCTGCAGGAAAAAAACCCAAAAAGATCTTGGGAGACGCTGCAGAACAGGAGTCACGACAAGTTCACGTCCTCATGCGGTTCCGCTTCCTGATGACTCAACGTTTAGAAGCATTAATTGATTTGAGGAACTCCTGATCCTTTTATTAAAAGCTTACTAACGTTCATGACTGCAAACCAATCAGAAAGTAATAAATTGTTAATAAAAGGACTCTCTCTCAGTGGTCCATCCATTTTGCAGTTGCGTTCAGAAGTTTAAATGGATTTTGGTCCAGATGTCCTGCCGCCCCTTCTCCAGATGTTAACGGGCTTGCAAACGATCGATGAGGCATCAGTAGAGGGTTTATTAACAAAGCCATTCATCGGCACTTATTACTAGAGGGAGACTTACCGGGAAAAAGTGATGCTCGGTTGGGATTTTCACCTGCGCCAGCTGGTTTGAGAAGCTCTAGAGTAAACTAATGTCATATACGACATATTATATCATACCTGTTTTAAACTGGCTTTTTCGGGACGTCGTGCCGTGAACGTGTGACGTGGACTGATGCACTGTTTGGTGACGGTTTCCCTTTCATTGCACAACAATTATTATCAGACAGTGAGACATGAACGTTCATATCCCATCAACACCTCGTCACCAGCTTTACCTCTTCTCTCTCCTGTAGTTTTTCTCTCTCCCCTCCCTCACTCTCTCTCTCTCAACCCAGCTGATTGAGGGAGAATCATCCCCATCTCTGTAAATAATAAAAATAGAGTCTGGTCTAGACCTGCTCTATATGAAAAGTGCCCTTATATAACCTCTGTTATGATATGGCGATATAAATATCATATAGATAAAATTGAATTGAATTGAATCGAAGGCCTTTTTTACTCCATCATGAGACCACGTCTGGAGTTGAGATGAGAACATCAGCTTCATTAGAACGTCCATCGGAGGCAGATGAAGTCTGACCGTTGTTTTTTCTGGTGCCTTTTTTTGGGGGGGGTTCTTCACTTTCCTCCAGCCTGAACATCTTTAAGACTCACAGCTGAGCATCAAGAGCTTGGAACTTTTGGGATTTTTTTTTCTTTCCATATTCATGAAGGCGAGTTATTTTGTTTCCTGCAGACTCAGACTTCTCTCAGTCTGATCCTCTGGCACAAAGGGACGGAAACTTGAAATGCGGGACCGAATCCCGGCCGGGGACGAGGCGGGTATAACCGAAACAACTCGAACGAATTTACATTGGAATGGGAACCAAAAAAAACAAAAACAACGAAAAAAAGATTAAATACAAAACAACAGGGTTTGGTGCAAAGGTTGTCTGACTGAAAGCTACTAGAACAGGCCCAAGACGTCAACGGGCGAATGTTATTTTTGTCGTAAAATAAAAAATATCAATAATGTGAAATTCCCAGTTTTCTGCTGCAGTAAAAAGCAGTTCCCCTCACATCTAATCATGTGCTGCATGTGGACGGCGCCGGCATTGATTACTGCGCATATCGCATCACTCGTTGTGACCGCCCCCAACCCCCTCACCTCCCACCCCGTCGATCGATAAAGTAATTATAACACCCGCTCAGCAATTACATTCAACCAAGTACCACCGGTCAGTGTGATTAACAGAGTGGGTGTGTGATGGTGTCCCCCAGTGGCAGACAGCAGGGATTAGGGAATTATCATCTCCTGGCTCTGTCTCCGTGCCGACTCGCTCCAGCAGCGTGGATTTGTTTTGGGGTTTTTTTTATCTGCAAGGTAATCAGGGACTTTGCTCTGGTCAGAAGGACTGTAGCTGCCCACAGTCACACACACAAACATACACACAGGACGTGTAAAGCTCTACGCCGGCCTCATACAGTCTACTGGTGTTATTGACTTAAAGATTTAAGGCTGACAAAAGAGGGAGGCACAAGAGATAGAGGAGGGGAAAAAAATCCGATTTCCACGGGACGATTCTGGGGAGAAATCGTGCTCTGGGTGCTTTGAGTTCACTCAGGCAGTGGAGAGAGTTATTGGAGTCCAGGTGTACAATTTTTTTTTAATTATATATATATATATATATATATATACACACACACACACACACACACACACACACACACACACACACACACACTTTGGAGATGGATACTGATACGAACACCTCAGGGCAAAGTCAAAACACATTTGGCTGCGGCCAAATAAGTGATATTAGTATAAACCTTGTCCTGTTTGTTTCCCTCTACTGATAATTTGAGCCCCCAGAGAAATAACAGTAATGACAAAGACTTGGAGGTTGAAGGAGTTTGTGAGTTTACACACATATCCCACATGTTGGATGATCTAAGTCAAAAAAAAAAAAACAACTGTAACAGCAGGAGATTATTTCAGGGATAAATAATGAATAAAACTTGTGATTTTTTTATTATTTCTTAAAAACATTTTGCAGACAGTGAGTGATAATTCCCATATTACGCGACTTTTCTACGATTGGACTCTGACCTCATAACCTTCGCAGCCTTTTTCTTAAACCACAGGTGGATTTGTAAATAAAGCCAAGGTTAACAAGTGTTAGCAGCGTGTAAATTTTTAAAAATTATATTCACCAGATTTTCATAGTTACAGATAAAATCCTGAATAGAAATCACACGTCGTTATGACCAACACAGAGATGTTTTATTGTCATCACACATTTGTTGTTCACAGAGAACATGAGGACATTTGTTTACATCGTTTACATGGTAATTCAATGTTTGACCATTTAACTTTCATCCATTTAAGGCAAAATTCACACTTATGTATCAATCTAAAAATGTCTATCCTACTAAAGGCAAAGTGACACCAAGCAGAAACTCCAAGGATTATCCGTCACTACCAAAGAGTAAAACATTTTTAGTTTTCCCTGGAATCACTTCTGAGTAATTTTGGTTTTGGGGTTTTGTGTTTACATGAAGTATTTGTTTGGTTTATGAAGGGAATGTGTTTAAGCATATTATTTTAAATGTTGTAATAGTTTTTCCAGGTTGTGTGATGGTTGTGACTTTTGATTTTTTTTCTTTAAATGGTGGACATCTTTTATTTTTTAGAAAAAAAAAATCCATTCTGCATATGACCTTTGACAAGTTTTGGGCAAATTAGTGCTTAAACGGAAACACTAACACTCTTTCATCACTCTCTCACACACACATACAAACACACACACACTAACACGCACAGTCCTTTAACCCTTTCACCACTGCTGCACCTCCTTCTCTGAGACGAACTTCCCGTGCGGCTCCGTGGCGCCGGGCGGCAGCAGGGCCAGGTAGACGGGCGTGACGGCACCCTCGTCCGGCGACTTGGTGGCTTTGGGACCGGCCATGTCGGTACGCACCCATCCTGGGCAGCAGGCGTTTAGCAAGATCTACAAAATAATAATAATGACGATGACAATGGACAATGCAATGAAAAATGATGCCAGCGGTCACAAGTGACTAAGAGGATGAAAGTTACAGGCACAATTTCCCTAATCTCCCTAATTTCCCTAATTTCCCTAATCTGTAATTTACAGTATGTCTTGTGTTGTATTTATTATGAGGTTATTGTAAAAAACATATTACAGCAGGTAAAAGTCCACTTCAATATCATGTTTACATCCTTCTCCATGATGAAACAAGCTGGTTTGATGTTTGTGAGCTGATAGATGGTTTTTGTCTGTCGTCTGATTAAATATTTCAGTGATTACCCCGTCATTCGGCCTCTCCTTGGACAGACGGCGAGCCAGGATCATGGACAGGGTCTAAAAAAAACAAACAAACAAAAAACAAACTTTAGGGCCCTGGTTTGGATGTTTGAATCCATCTCGTCTGACTTTTTTCTGCAGGCGGGACTACTGATGAGAACTCTGCGGACCGGACCGATCGATCGTACCGTCAGTCCCATCTTGGACACCCCGTACGCGGTCTCGGGCCAGCCGCCCTGCCTGTGCCGGTTCCCCTTGGTCTCGTCGATGAACCGCTGCATCAGCCCCGCCAGCTCGTCCTCGGTGATGTCCTCGCTGCGGAAGCGCTGCTGCAGGGCCGGGCTGCACTGGTTCAGAGTGCGGAAGCCGACGAAGCTGGAGACGTTCACCACGCGACCTAAAAACACGCACACGGTGGATGTCAGGAAAATATCTGAGGGAGGCTGCGCACTGAGCACAGTGGGCAGACAGAAAACTGAGTCCAGGAACGCTTCCTTACCTCCGGCTTTGATGATCGGCAGGAAATGGGTCAACATGTCTCTGGTGGCGAAGAAGTTTGTCTTGAGCGTCACCTCGGCCTGGATCGCAAAAGGAGTTTTGTCTGCCACTGGGAGGAGGGGGGGGCGTTAACATGATGGAACTGTCACCTCCTTATTGATGTTCTCCTTCAATCCATATTCGCAATACGGTTATTTTATGCTAAGTCTTCGGAAGCGCCATGCCCCCAAAATTCAAGATTCAAGATTCAGCTAGATTCAGCATAATTTTTTGTTGTATAACAATTTTTAAAAAAATTATTTAATGTGGAAAGAGGACACAGTGATTTAAATAACTGTAGATTTAAAGTGATAATTGGCAGAAAAATATGGAAGTAAAGGCACCTTTCTATCAGATTACTTGTTAAAAACAACAACTATGACAACAATAATAATATTGATAATGATAATAATTATTACTATTATAATAAATATATTAGAATAATAGAATAATAGAATAGATTGAATAATTTAATGGATTATTGTAATCAATTAAAAGCAGAAACAAATCTCATTTTAGCCAAAATTGTGCAACTCAACTAATAATACTACTAATATTTCAACTAATAGTATCTAACACTGGTGTAAGACTATATACTGTTGCTGTTGCTGCTAATTTCGTTCCCGAGACCAATACGTCTGAGCGTTAGTCACAGTAGTGATAATAAAAAAGTCTAACATTCTTACGGTTATGGCTCCACTGTATAATAAACAGAATATCAAAACATCATTCTGACGCCACCTTTGAGAGCGATCCCGGCGTTATTGACGAGCACGTCCACGCCTCCGTACTTCTCTTTGAAGAAAGCGGCGGCGGCGATGATGCTGTCCAGGTCGTTGATGTCCAGCTGGTGAAACAGGGGCTTCAGTCCCTCCGAGGCCAGAGACTCCACCGCTTCCTGACCGCGGCCGCTGCAACAAGAGCGGGAAAAAGTCTGAATATAATTTCCCCTCATCTTTCTTTTGAAATTTTTTTTCCCCTATGATGTCTGATGTACATTGCTGGACACTGACTGCAGTGGAGGTCTGTGCTCTATGGAGAACATTTTCTAATTTTCAGTATTTTATACCTTACTGGGTGGTTAGATCTATAAAATGCACCATTAGCTCCTCAACTTTTCATTTGTGAAGTGACAAGTAACTTTATCTGGCAAACGAATGTAGTGGAATAAAGGGCACAGCAAAAAGAACAGTATTTCAGTCATAACTGTGGTGGAGCTGAAGCGTGGACGGATGATGTGACAATGGGCCCCTGGGCAAAGACATGCGAAAGGCCCCCCACCTCTCCCACTTGACCCCACAGCCTCGGAGACCCTTTGTGATCTTTTTGCAACTGTTTTTAGTCATTCTGAGTCTACATTTAGTCATTCTGTGACTCTTAATGGACGCTTTTCATGTCTCTGTGGTCATTTCATTGACTTTCCAACTAGAAACATTAGCAGTCACTTTTTCCAGGGGCCATGTGACCCCTTGGGATGTATAAAGTGACATAAAAATACATCTCTAAAGTACAAGTGCCTTAAAATTATAAAGTGGTTGTAGTAAATATTATTAGTTAAATTCCTGAACTGCTTGAAGGGGACTCACCTTTTCATTTTATGTTAGAAATAGTAATTAGCTGCCAATATTTGTAAATCTGTCACTTTTTCCACAGACAGACAGCCAGATAGACAGATGGAGAACATTAACTCCGTCCATACATTCAAATACTCGACTCTCTTCTCCAACTCAGGCTCTTTCGCTGCCTGTTTTGTGCATCGTCACATATCGATCTCTCTGCTCCGCTGGGTTAAAACTGAGGCTCTGCTCTTTATTTATCCGTCACCGTGCCAAGTCGTGGTATCTGATGGTGATGGCGAAGATGATAATGATAATAATGATGATGATGATGATGATGATGATGATGATGATTATGAGGGTTATTTTTCCCTGTTCATCACACACGCCCTTCACTCAAAGTGAACACACTCAGAGCTTCCCATCTCAGGTTTAGTCAAACCAGGGTTCAGGGTTAAGTTCATACCTCTTTAAACCTGTTTCTGGATATACCCCCCCCTTTCTGGGGCTATATTAAAGTGAATAAAAATAAAGCTAAGGTATTACACAGGTGACATTGTGGAGGCCCCCGTCGCCCCCAGGTGAGTTACCTACGCGTCTCTGGCGGTCAGGTACACGTCCCCCTGGAACTGCTTGCAGAGCGCCTTCACGATGGCCAGGCCGATGCCCTTGTTACTGCCCGTTACCACGGCAACCCTGGTGGACATGACTGTCCACAGAGAATGAAACAGCAGCAGAGACGCATTAAAACACACACGCACACATAAACACACACAGAGTTATCAGCCATAGACGCTGCCAGAAACAGGAACTCTGTCCAAACACAGTCTGGGCCAGCTGCTGTATCTGATGAGATGAGTCAGCTGATTGAAGTGAGATACGATTTGCTGAGTCATGGTGACAATTTCAATGGGAAAACAGAGAGAAGTTCGAATATAATTTACTAAGAAAACGGGGGTAAAGTAACTAAAACTTTGTTAACTAAGTGGGAGCTTATTGGCTCTGTTGATAAATTTAATATCAAAACATAATTTAAACTTTTTAAAAAAAAATCACCTCTAAAGGAGGGAAGAAGTTCAGAGTCATGCCTCCAGGCTTAACCGTCGTGACCTTTAGTCCTGAATCAAACTTCTATTAAAAACCGGTTTTACTACGATTTATTTGAGATTTTTTTTTAATGGAAAACAAACTTTATCATATCGCTGAGTTCAAGACAAGAGGTTAAGTCGAGACTTTCCCGTTTCATTATGAATTTAAGCTCCAACTGAGGAACTTTGGCCTGATTTCGCCCGCTTTGTGTTGCATAACGCTTTACCACTGGGTTTCACCGCTTCCCGGTTAAACGGGCTCAATCTCCATACTTTAAAACGTTTAAAAACCTTCACGCCTTTTAAAACAGACAAATCCGATGTGACCGGCTAAACTCGGCGGACGAACCGAGGCTTCTTACCGTGATTCGGTGTCTCGCTGCCGGACGAAGCTGCAGAAAAACGGACGAAGCGGCACAGCAGATTCACAGGCGGTAGAGGGACTTCTGCGCATCGACTCTGCGCCGACCCGGAAGAAAAACACAGCGACCACGTTGTCGTGAGACTGACCGATGGCGCCGCGGTGGGACGCGGACGCGGACGAGCCCGGTTTTCAGGTACCGTAGGTGGATTTTCACCCTGTTACATCCGTAGAAACCACGCTGATAAAACCGATTTTGGTTCCGCTCCCGGTTCGGTGTATGACGGTTGGGTTTTGGTGTTAAATACTGTTCGCGGGGCGCAGGACACACAACTAATGGTTTATTTTTAACAAATTATATCTTCCTTTACTTTCTTTGCTCCCTTCATCCCCCATCTCTTCTGGATAAGTCCCTTAATCACCAACATAGCTTCTAACTTACTAATATTTACATTCATGTGACTATTCCTGCTCTTCAAAGCCCCTTTTCGCTGCTTTATCCAGCCTCTCGTTCCCACCAGCTCAAGTATTAACAGGGAAAATCTCACCTGCTGAATTATGAATAATGATTTGAGAGTTGCACACGTTAAATCCTCCCTTAAACTCAATAATGCTGCACACGAATCTGATGCAGCTGCCACTTTCTCCCTTTCGTGTCCGTCATCTCAGAGGCAAAAGCAGATTAATCAATGATATAGTCCCTTCCCACACTCTACTTTAAAGTCAGGGATTACTACTGTTGAGAAGGAAAAATTACAACGGGATTTTTTAAAATAACTACTGTATATGCTGATTTTCATGGGGATTAATATAAGAATAAAGTTTCAAAGATGAAACCATGTCCCAAACTCATTTTAAATGTTAACATGTCATTCTGTTAATTTAGATGAGTATTGATCAGGGAAGTTATTTTTTCAGTACATGATTAATCACATGTAATCATGCTTTGTCTATTTATAAGGACTAGTTTAAAAGAAATGCTGTCATTTTATTTCAGTAGCTCACATTTCATGTGACCCAGTGGTTAAAAAAATCTTTTGTTCTGAAAGGTGTGGCTGTACGTCCTATAGAGGATATGTGGGATACAGTGAGATGTGTCCAACGTCCGATGCTTTTGTGTGTTTTACCTCTTGAACTCAAGAATAGAAAGGAAAAAAAAAGTCAACAGTAATTATGACAAAAGTTTAGACCCGATCCTACAAAAACTGATCAGTATGACCTTGATAAAGGGAGGTTTGTTTTAGCAGACTGTTGTATTGAATTGCATTGGTTTCAGCTCAGTGTATAAACTGGCAATGAGCTGTTCTACCTAATGTAAACGAATCAGTGTAGGCGGAGGGTCGGATCCTTTTTGTACAAGAGGGTATCTTCGCTTCGGTGACCTTTAGTCGGCATGAGTAAGTGAGGGGATTAAAATCCGCTCTGTTGCTTTAGAAAGTCACCAGATGTTAAGCTGTGTTTTATCATGTGTATCCGTGTGTTTGTCAGACGCATGCCTGGCAGGCAGAGTTTCAGATCGGGTCATGGGGGGCAGTCGGCGTCGGGCTGGGCGAGCTGCGAGGAAGAGGAGGCAGAAATGTGAAAGCGCCGTCCAGTCGGGTATGAACAGGTTTACTGCCCATGCTGTTTGACTCCTGTGGACCAGTTCCAGCGCGTACCGGACTCTCTCCTTCATCACCAGTCTGTCTCGCTCTGCTTCCTCAGTCTCGCTGTGTCACCAGCCGCAGTACGTGAGGCTGATGAAGTTTCTTCACCGACGGGGATTCACCTCGATGCTGCTGCAGCCAGCCCTCTTCAGCGGTATGACTCTGATGTCCCACTCCGTCTTAAACCTCCTCAGGAGCAAATATAACCTCAGAGGGTTTGTTTACTCTTGGGATTTTAGTTGTCTTTATATTCTAAATATTATATGAATTCAAACAGGGTCTCTGCAGGTCTTGTATTGGCTTTAAAAAGCATTGAGGCATTAGAAGGTGTTAAAAAGCCTTAAATGCAGCTTATCTGGGTCCAGGCGTGAAAGGATTATAATATAATTATATGCGCTTGTGATATGTCTGATTGTAGGTCTTTTGCTTCTCTTGAGGAAAGTATTTCCTGTCTTTGTCATCTCTGTGACTTCCAAACAAGAAATAGGAAAAGTCACTTAATACAGAGGCTTTGGCCACAGGCCACCTGAAACCTCGGGTTCCTGGGGGCCAGCTCAGTAATCAATACATGGATCCAGGTTATTATAAGTAATGATTTATATCCTTAGGAATTATCGTAATAGAAGTCTGGAAAATACTAAAAGGAAAGTGATATAAATGTCGATAACTTCCTGTTCTTAATAACTTTAGAAGTTATTTGTTTTCAGTATGAATGTGAGAAAGTATTTAATTTTATTCTGTGCTGACTTAAAAAGGTCTTAAATTGTTTTAAATATAACTTATAGTATAGAAACCCCTTTTAAAGTGTGTGTGTGTGTGTGTGTGTGTGTGTCCTGCCCTTCTCCTCGCAGACACAGGCAGAGGACTGCAGACTCTCAAAACAATAAAGGTAAGAAAGCTAATACAGACCAGTGCGTTTTTAATAGATAAATTAAAGCAGTAGGTTTTGAAGTTGCTACACAGGTAGTATTACCTGGGAATGACCATAATGAACCAAGCAACCAAACCAACCCATCAACAACAATGACGTTTATGCGTTTTTTTTCAAACTTTACCAAGACATGTTTTTTTTATCTACACGTGTTGCAAAAGAAAAAAATTAGGCAGAATCTCCATTAAATAATGAATTTGACTTTCGTGGCAGAAGTTCAATCAGTGAGTTTGTCCCCCGGCCTGAGAGTTTTGACGTTTCGATGCTTCACATGGATATTAATACCCTGTGGGCCGAGTGTCGAGCCTCACTGGCCTAATAAAGCTGTGACGCTTTGTGGCTCTGAGTCTTAAAATCTCTTTTCTCTGACTCTGTTCTTGTGTCAGCCGGGCCAGCTCGTCATCTCCCTGCCCGAGCGCTGTCTCCTCACAACCTCAACTGTCCTCAACAGCTACCTGGGCCAGTATATCAAGAGGTAAACACTGAAACACACCTTTAATGAGGAGATGTAAAAAAAAAAGCTTTGGGACGCATATATTATACTTTCTGTGGCCCAGTGACAACAGTGCGATTAGAGCTGGTGGAGGCTGGTGAAGTCAGCACCTGTTCAGACTTGCTGGGCTTTGCAGTTCACTTCTAATTCCTACGACAACCCTAGCGTGAAGCACAGGTGGAGGTGGAGTGAACAGGGTGTAGGTGACTGCCACTGTTTGTTTTTTTTTTTTTCCCCTCCACAGCTGGAAAAACCGTCTCTCCCCCCTGCTGGCGCTCTGCGTCTTCCTGGTGTGCGAGCGGCGGCGGGGAGAGGCCTCCGACTGGTTCCCCTATATTGACGCGCTGCCTGCCGCTTACACTTGCCCCGCCTATTTCGACGACGATGATGTCATCACCGTCCTGCCCTCCGGCGTGCGCAGGCGGGCCGTGGAGCAGAGGGAGGCGGTGCGGGACATCCACTCCTCCAATCAGGACTTCTTCAGGTGAGTCTGTCACCCAGGGGTTGTACCTCCTTGCAACATTTCTTCCTTTATTTCAATATGCAGGTAGTTTAGTATTTTCGATGCAGTGACAGAGAGGAGCCCAGGTCACGTACAGTACAACAAAACGATAACGCAACAAAGTCCGAGACTTAGCCGTACAGGTGCTTAGGGGACATCATACTACCATTAAATCCATACAGAAATTACAATATAAATAATAAAAAAAAAATAATAAAAATGTCTAATTCTTCAGAAGACCCCAGTCTCTTCCTTATTTGAACAGTGTTAAAAAAGACACGAAGCTGTAAGGGATTTATTCTTGATCCAGATCCCTGCAGCCGGTCCTGAGTCAGCCTGTTGAGGAGGTGTTGACTTATGAAGCATTGAGGTATGAAGTGTATATACACACACACACACACACACACACACACAAAAGCCTAACAGAAAACACCGCCCTTTATTTATCCTAAGGAATATTTGTAATGTTTTTAATAATAAATCTCTGAATTGAATCCACTACAAAGGTTTACAACAATCAATACGTCTCAGGACTAACATGTATAGGACCAATCACCTGTCAGGATTTTAAAGTGTTACAGCCCAACCTCCCATCTCCCTCCAGGTGGGCGTGGTGCAGCGTCAACACCCGCTCTGTCTTCATGTCCCACCCTTCCAACAGCTTCCTGTCTGGACAGGACGTTTACGCCTTGGCTCCCTTCCTGGACCTGCTCAACCACCGGCCCGACGTGAAGGTAAACACACACTTAGCTGTGTGTAAAAGCTTCTCGGCAGATACCGTTACTGTTTCGGTCATATAAAGCATAGATGACTTCCTCTGCTTCCCGAGTTCCGTGATGAGTTTTCACAGACGCCATCGAACGTATGTTTGTTTTTCCAGGTAAAGGCGAGTTTCAACGACGTGACGAGATGTTACGAGATCAAGAGCGTGTCCGGGACGCCGCGCTACCAGCAGGTCTTCATAAGCTACGGTTCCCACGACAGCCAGCGCCTGTTGCTGGAGTACGGCTTTGTTGCCCCCGGCAACCCCCACAGTGTCGTCTACGTAGATGCAGGTGAGCTGCAGCTGGAGGGATAGAAACAGTAGCAAGGTGCTGTTTGTGTATTTGTCCCTGATACAGTTCTCACCTTAGAAGAAGTTTTATAACACTATGGTCCCAAAAAGCCATTGCAAACTGTCATGTACTTTAACATTGATGTGTAGTTTAAAGTAGGACAGAGTAATCAGACTGTAAAACTCTGTATCCATGGCTATAGCTCAATTTGAGGTCATCCCGTGTTGTGTAATGACAGTCCATTACCATGTGAATCATAAATTTACATCAAATCGGGAAAATCATATCTTTTCCAAACATAATGATCTGTGTCATCAACTTTATTTTGAAATGTTGGCCTGCTCCGATTTACCAGATCCTGTGTTTTTATGACTTTGTGCCATCATGCAACAACATGGTGCAATTTCATAATGTGTTGGTAGTAGATCTTTTATTTTTATTAGTGAGTAAATAGTGACAGATTCGGGTCATAATGTTATTTTTTTCCATGTTGAGGACTTGTACCTCTGTGTTTGACCGCCAACCCCTCAGATCTCATCTGTGACGTTTTACGAGGCGACAGGAGTTTGAACCACAAGATCAAGTTCCTGAAGGAGAACAACCTCCTTCAGTAAGTTCCTTTATTATTGTTATTGTACCTTTTCTGCTGGTAAAAATAAAAAAACTGACAATACATAATATCACTGTCATTAAGAGCGGATATTAGTCTAGTGTTATAGAAGGCCAGGGAACAATCCTCATAATATTTCATGCGTTTAAATCTTTTTTCACAAAGGCTGTGAACTAGGTTACTACTGTTCCTTTTTTAAATTTTTTTTGGCTGACCAAGATTTCCATCTCCTGAAACTTTCCCTGTGGGAATATTTCACACAGTAATCTCACTGTATCCAGTGAAGGCCCCAGCTGGAGGCTGATGACGGCTCTCAGGCTGTTGTCCATGCCGCAAACGCTGTAGTAAGTCTACACAAACACACACACACACGCACACTACAAAAAGGTCCACCTGCTCATTCTGCTGTGTGTGTGTGTGTTCTTCATAGTCAGCAGTGGAGGGCAGTGTTGCTCGGCCAGGCAGTGTGTGAAGAGAGGGAGGAGTGGAGCATCCACACAGCTCAGACTCTCTGTCAGCGACTACTGCAAGACACACACAGAGCTCTGGATAAGGTGTGTATGTGCGCACATACACACACACACGCACTCCACCAAACATCCAACTATTTTCCAGTGACCTGGTTTCTTCCTGTGCTATGTGCGTGTTTTATAGATCTCCGACCTCCAGCGGCGGCGCGACCAGTCAGTCAGAGAGCAGCTGGACTCGATCAGGTCGCTGCGACAGGAGGAGAGGTGCATCCTGGGACGCTGCCTTCAGGTCCTGCAAGGCATGATGAAACAAGACGAGCTGTTGCCATGCCAACCAGATGTTGAGACCGGGACCTGATTTCTGCATGGCGCTCCGGCATGCTGCGCAGTTTCTACAAGAAGGAAGGTCACTGGCTGAACCTGTGACACTGGGACAGGCTCCATTTTCTTGTTCTCCTTGTTGACCAGAGGTGCTGGGACTGAATGGTTTTATTCCTCTAATGATCAGGGAGCATCCGCCATGTTATAATGACCTCAGAAGACAGTGAGGCCCTCATCATCATCACCCTCATTATTTGAAGGTCACAGATACAGTGAACTGAAACTACTCTTGTACCTTCCTCGACTCATGTAAGACAGAATTTCAGGGAATACAGGGTGATGAGGACTGCGATGAATTTCTTAAAGAGAGAAATTTACAGCTCTCTGTCATGTTTTATTTTCTGATTTTAAATGGCACAGTACAACTTAAAAAAAAGATTTCCAGTCAAGAGTTGGGTTTTGTTCAAGTAAATACAAAGTTCAGAAGCTAAAACTCACATCACAAAAAAAACTTTTTACAATGAAATTCAAAACATAAAACTTTATTTACACCAAATTTAACTATATTCTGTCTATTTCTGAGTGTTAGCCCAGTAATGAAAAGGCAAAAGGGTTTTTCTCCCTGTCCCTTGCACGATGCATGTCGTGATGCATTCAGCCCCGAAAAAAAACAATTCAGCAAGTAAAAAACAACCGTTCAACTGTTCACTTGCTAAGTTACACAGTTTAACTGCTAATTGAAGTGGTCCTGTGTCATCTTACATCCCAGCAGAATGGGGACTATTTTGGTCAGAACTGGACAACTGCCTGTTGCTTCTGGCGACGCTGGACCGTCTCCATGGCAACTGTGGCTTCGTAGAGGGGGACCGCCTCCTCTGGCTGAGGTCTGGGGAGATGGACCGGAACCAGTCAGACGGATTGGATGTGACTAGGTTAGATTATAAAGTGTGCGTGTTGGAAAAAACTGTGTCGTAAATCTTTATATTATGCAGTAAAACGTCTGCAGTGACATTCACGCAAGGGCTTCAACACTTTAAACTCAACCGTTAACTGTGTTAAAGTCTCAGAACCTTAAGAAAACTTGCAGATGGTCGAAGACAAAACAGCTGTCACATGAAATACATTTCTAGCCCTATGTGTTTATTTTTAAAGATGCAATAGGCATCTTCGGAAAAATTACAGTGACCAGAGATCACATCATGTGACATGCTAATTTTAGATTTCAAAATTGTATTAAGATAACTGTAATCAAAGCAAATTGGATTTCACAGGTATTCAGTATTATGATTTTGTTTGAGGCCAGTATCTACCCATATGCTCACAGGGAATCTGTTCCCTCACTGGGGCTTTAATGTGACTGAACGGTTGGCGATGTCTTCTCAGTTACCTGAGTACTCCAGCCGACATCTTCACCACAATGTCCTTCAGAATATCTGCCCAGACGTGGTTAGGGCTCATAAAGACCTTAAGGGACACGGTGTATGCGCCCCGATCGTGTGTGCATGTGCGTTACATTTCATAAACACGCTTTAGGATACGGAGGTATCGTCCTTGCTGGGCTGACGAAGCCGTCCAGACTTCGGGGTTGAGGAAAGACACGGAGGCGGATTTTAAATACAATAACCTGCAGTCTGGAGGATCCAACTGTTAAAAAAAAATACACAGACATAAGGAAAGAAAGAAACAAAACTGCTGTTAAAGACGTGCTAGCTCACCAGGTATAACTTCACTGTTCATATCTACCTCAGACCATTCAAACACATGAACTATGTGTTGACAGAGAAAGTATTTTCTAAAAAGGCTTAATTTGAGGTAATAGAAAGGCACAGTGTTAAAAATAATTATTACTGATAAATGCTATCTGGTCTTGACAGCCTGTCTTTTTCAGCAGAACTGAACTGAGGTTCCATTCAAAATGGTTTAATTAGTGACTTAATTAGTGTCTTATCTTATTTTTTGTTGGCACATAAGTGATTCTATATATGTCAGTGTACCTTTGCGGCTTTTCTAGTTTAATTTGGATTTTCGTCTGATAATCTAAACCTAACCAAGAATGAGCCTTCGAATTGAACTGTACAAAACCAGGACAATAATGTTCATTTGTTCATTAAAATACTGTTCAGATGGGAGAAAATTTAAGCTGTAATATGTATTTTAGAAACTGAGTGATTATAGATTAAGTAGCTGTAAAGATGCAGCCGTTATGTCCAACGCCAACTCACCTGCAGGTCTTGGTGCGATGTGACCCAGTGGCCCCCCACTCCCAGCACACTGATGATGTCCTGCTTGTGTGGGAGGAGCTTTGTCTCTTCCGGCTCCTCCTCTTCCTGTAGACGAACTAAACACGGCAAAAAATGTTCCTGTGTTGCGATGTTAGGCTGAAGCACCCCACAGAACCCCTGGGGGGTCACTCTGACAGATGTGTGATGTCCAGTTTTTGTTTTTTAAACAATCATACACATGTGGTGAATGAGTGGGTTGGTTTATTTTGTATTTAATTTACCTCCAGAGTCTATGACTATATCCACTCCCAGTCCTCCCGTCTCCTCCAGGACCAGGGGCAGCAGGTCTGATGAGCCGTTGTAGACTTGAATAACCCTGGCTTTGCGCACAAAGACACAGCCACACGATATCACAGGTAACTCCAGGTCATAATACATTGAAAACTGAATCTTTCCCAATTGATCATTTGTAATACTCTGCTCCTGTCTAGACAACATCTCTCCTTTAAAGCCACTTTAAGTTGCAGTGTTTGCAGTTTTTATTGTTATCCACATGGTGGCAGCGTGTTTCTGTTCAAGAAACAAATTTTCATTCATTTTCTTTTTCATTTAATTTAAGCCTTTTACTTAAAAAACTAACCAGATCTAATCTTTGGGTTACTTAAATTGAGGTAAGAATATAGTTTTGAAAGAAATGAAAAAAAAATAAAAATAAAAATAATACAACTGAATTTAATTGTAATGATTTGTATCACACTAGAACCATCCTGGCTTCAGACAGATGGCAGACACATGCCCAACTTATACCCAAGCAGCTTATATACTGACAGCTAGAGTTAAACAAACACAGTTCATTAAGATTTTGAAGTCCAACAAGGAAGCAAGTGAGTAGATCAGTCAGAAAGAAAAGATCTCACCTACTAAAGGATCCTGAACACCTGAGGAAAATGCGAAGGTGAGGAGAGAGTGAAAGGAAAGGGGAAAAAGGAATCAAAGATAAAAGGGTTGAAAGTGGTGCACAAGAGAATGAAGTGATCAGAAAAGAGCGGTACTCTATTCCTAATATAACGGCGGGGATTTTTGTAGAAAATGCATTGAAACATTTCACAGATACTTAATGGAGAGTGGGTTTAAAGCTTTAAAATTTTAGAGAAACAAAATCTGTAAAAGTCTCCTACAAACATCACAGCACCAGCCCGTACAGACCTACACTGGGCCGAAGCTGCTCCAGGAAAGTGTGTTCCTGCGATGAATGTGACGTAGCCAGAACCTTCACCCCGTGGTAACAGGCCAGCTGGATGCACATCAGGCCAAAGGACTGCAGAGGGAGAGGAGGTGGGATTGTTTACAGATGCACGGACAGCGAGACTCGATAGATTCACGGGAAGGAAACATGGGGAGAAGAACACATGCGCCATCCTGCTGAAGATGCCGCAGTTAAACGGTGCATGCATTTCACATTTAAGATGTCGCCAAGAACATGCTGTGTGTTTTTCTTTTTTACGTACGCTGGCTCCATCCATGACCAGGAGTGTGTGCCCAGCTGCCATGCGAGCCTGCGTGTGCAGAGCAGTGTAAGCGCGGAGGCCATCATGCAGCGCTGCTGCGACACACACTGAGCTGAGCTTCTCAGGCTTCTGAACTGGAGAATGTAAACAGAAAAACACACATACACAAGGGTTTACTTAATCAGTTTAGAGGGATTTCCTTGATGACATCACAATTGAGAGAGTTGAATGATATGATTGAAAGAACATGAAAGATCGGTTTCACGATGTCTTTCCATTTATTAAGGGATTTTTCAACCAGCTAAAAGGACTGAGTGATCAGTTACTCTCTGTTCTCGCCTACAGCTTTAAAGCTTTAAAGTAATTTGATTAGTAGTGAAGAATTTGTTATGGCTTTTTCCTTATTAGAGGAACAAAAAACATTATAGTCTGCATTTGTGTGTGTGTGTGTACAGCGTGCTACCTAAATAGTATTCATCTACGTCAATCACATCACAGAGTCCAGGGCAGGGAGAATCCAGAGGTAGAATACCTGGAGAAGGGAAGGTGGAGGTAAGACATGATGATGTGCTGTCAAGGTCACCGGTGAGGTGTAATGTGTACTAGAGTCAACACAGTTGACATCACACCCTCTGTCTTCAGCCAATCACGTTCAAATAAATAAACGTTTCTTACCTACAACTTCATCATCAGGCTGGAAGAAGGAGGCCTTGGGGCCCACTGCAGAATAAAAAAACAAAAACAAAAAAACAGACACACACTATTTAAACCACTGCTAGCACAGGCCTGTAAGGACTCTCACTGTTAACTACCTTTTGAACCAACATTTAACACAAAGTGTGAGAGTGTGTTTGTGTGTTCATTGACCTTGCAGGACGACCCCAGCCACCTCCCTGCCGACGGGAATCAGATCTCTCCGGATCCCGATGTCACCGAGCAGCTAGAGCAAAGGACAGATGAGCAGAGGGGAGTCAGTGGAGATTGAAACAGAAACAGAAACACACCCGGTGATGTATTTGAAGCATACACACACCTAAAGGCAGGAAAAGTTAAGAAACAACGCTGACACATTATAACTACTGTTCCAACAATCCGATCTAAGCAGTGGGTATAATATGTAAAATTATAACATAACTGGCACTATATGTATGGACACACACAATACAATGTATGGACTGATCAAATAAAAAGATTTTCAAAGGTAATTCAACCAATAGGAAATGTAATAATGGATTTAATAGTAGCATCTGGACTATTTTACTTTTTGGGTTATTTAAAATATAAATAACTTTAACTTATGCCAATAATTGCAGTTGTTAACTTTGAGTAGCTATAGATATTTTGGAGCCAATTTGGATTTTCCTGTATTTTCTTGTTTCCAATTATCTATTGTTAGTTTCACTGTTCTTTTCACTCTTTTTATAATTGTTTCTGATTCATTTTGAATCAATTAACAGACGATTCTCTAATATAAAGAACAACTTTTTATTTTGGACTTCAGCTTTCTGTTCTTCTCTGTGATCATTTTCTCACCTGGCAATAGTCAATGCATCAGTTTTGGTTTGATTTAAGTACCTTGAGGTCCAGGGGCCTGAGCCCACACGCCTTCACCTGAACTCTGACCTGATGGCTGCCCAACACCTCCGGGAGAGTCTGGAGAGAAACGAGCACATGAAAGACACAGAGAGGCAGCGCTTTGAAAACCATTACGTCCTGTAACCACGGAGACACAGGCCGTTTTAATAAGACAAATAAATCCGTTTAATAAAGTAAACACTAATACACAATCCACATCTACCAAAACAGTGCTATCAATTCTATGTCATCTAATTAGTGACTGATTGGTTTTCAAATTGATTCGAGTTTCTCTCTCTCTCACACACACACAGATGAAACATGCACAGTTCATTTGCTTGTTTTTCCCTCTCGAATATGCTTCTTAATGGTCTTAATGCAGTGAACCGTCTCTTATTTTGCCACCGTCCACTCAGCCTGGGAACAGAAGCACAAACTCACCGTTTCCTGAATAAGGAACTTGGGCTCAGCATCATTGCCGTCGGCTCGGCAGTATAAGCCCTTCATACTCTTACAAAGAGGCGGAATTTAAAATAAAAAAGTCTGCTCGTCAGTAATGATATTCATATATTAGCTGTTTGTTTCCACTGCTACACTAACTAGCTTGAAATCAGCTGATAACTTCCTCTTCTTCTTCGAGCAGAATTCTGGCAGGGGGCGTTAATAATATTACAATCCCGCCAACTACTGGACATTAGGGAGTACTACATCTCAAAATACCTTACAACTACTGCTAAAGAAAATCTAACCCCTCAGAATAATATTTAATGTGATATTAAAAGCAGAAACTTTCCTTAGTTTACTTAGAATTTAAAAAGTATATTTAACCAACATATCTATTAATTGACCCTCCATTATGAAGCTAGTTTTTACAACACTATTATATATGCGATCACTGAATCAGAGTGGAATCAATTATTGGTCACTCACAGACAGTTTATATGCCATGGCCACTGTTTTTTACAGTGCCCCTTTTACATGACTGATGAAAACTCCTGACAGAAAACACCATAAATGTTTAAGCAGCAATTTTTTGCCATAGTTAATAAAGGTGGAGCTAATTTGTACTACTTTTTGCTCTGTCAGGTGGTCTGATCTTTAAAAATTCAATTTTGAAACCATTAATCATCATTAAAATCTTTTTATGAACCTTTAATCTGTTATGGGTGTGAAATCTTAACCTGAGAAGTGACTAATAACTACAATTACCAGATAAATGCAGAGATAAGAGAGTAAAAAATCACGATATTTGCCTTTAAAATGTAGCGGGGGGGAGAAGTATAAGGTACCAGAAAAATGTCGGGTGCAGGTACTTCAGAACCGCACTGGAGTAAATTTACCTAGTTTTTTTAATTTCGGTATCAGTTTCGAGAAAGATTAGCCGGTTCTCAATATATGAAAACGAAAGTAGGGAACTAGGGCTTTAAATCAATTTATCATGATTTATCATGGGAGTAGACGGCGTAGGTCAAACCTCTGTGGCTTTATTGTGTTTATCTCCCACCCTCGATCAGAGGTGCACCATTCTGACAGACGTGCACCTTGTCTTCGGTCTTATTTTTGCTGGGTCCGTGTGTGTCGTCTCGGACCGGACCGGACCGGACCGGGCCGTGCGGGGAGCGACACTGATCCCTCCACCTCTCCGCGTCCCTGTGATCCTGGCCAGCCGACGGACGCTAAGTTATCGCGAGTTTGGCACGTCGACGTGCTTGTGCCTGCCATGACATCTCGCGATACGTCAGCCGCGTTACCCCATTTTCCAGCAGTGTCTCAGTCGGTCGGGATCTCGGAACCACAGGAAAATCGCCGGAAAGGGTTTTGGGTGATAAACGTCTCGCTTTAGGGGAAGGATACCGCATTATATGGTCAGAGAAACACGCAACGAGCTACTTTATCCAATATTCCACCATGGCGGCCAAACTATGAGGTAAGGGCAGAATGTAGTATGTGTAATGTGAAAGAATGTCCCCTGAGCGGGCTGACGTTAGCTACTCACTGGTTAGCCTGCTCGCTAGCTCCGTTGATATATAGGCGAGCGCAGCCAGTTGGTCCTTTTTGCCCGGTGTAGCTTACTTACTGGCTTCTTACTGTCACATTAACCCGTTTTTGGCGGCTGCCTCAAAAAACCGGTTAACGTCTTGTCACCAAGACCAGAGAAGAAATCAGAAGACGATGCAATCCAGCTAGAATCCACAGCTAGCCAGTATGTTAATGTTAAATCACTGCATCTGCACTGGCTGCCTGTGACCTAACGTTAACACCGGCCGGTGTCATCTGTGGATAACCTTAGCCTCGCTAGTAGCAACGGGTCGGCTGAGAATAAAAATGATGAATCGACAAGGTCGCTGACAGCGCCGGGGCAGACGGCGACTTCCAGGGTGGAGGGTTTTCGCAGTTAGCTTAGCGTTCGCTACCGTGAAAACCAACGCTGGCCACAACTGCCCGTCTAGCTACCTGTCCGGTCAAAACACCTTCTGAGTGTCATCTGTTTGAAAGAGACAAACAAACAAAATCCTACGTGGAGAGAAGTCCGAGGGAATGATACAGGGAAGTGAGGGTGAAATATCAATCAGACCGTTCTGCAAAGAGACGTTAGCACACTCATCCTGCATTGGGTCAGGTGTTCTTCCAGAGTTCTTGGTTGACATAGGTTACCCAGCTCCATCGGTGTAGACCAGCCAGTTTCCATGGTAACGTGGATGCTAACAGGTTCTCTTAATGGTCGGAGGATCGCACACGAAAACGCAACATCCAGCGAGTTAAAGTGCACAAGTTTTATTTGACTGTCTTGTTGTTGAAAATACTCAGCAATGGCCTTGATCCAGCATCAATATTACCTCTTTTCCATATTGAATACTTTATAACCAACCTCTCGGAGTTTTCAATGTGGAGAGACACATTATATTGCAATGTCTGTTTGTCATTAACACCTGCTGGAGATAACACCGTTGTTGGAAGAAGTACCAAGGTCCTTTTACTTAAGTAAAGTATTAAAACCAATCTGTAAAGATACTCAGGTATTCATAATATTCATGTTTTAAAGTGCTACTTAAAGAAAAGTATGTAAATATGGTCAAGAAGCAAACTTTAAGTATAACAACATATTCACAACATACTTAATGCAGAGAAATGTGTCCTTCTTACTGTTTCAGCATCATATACCATATCATTGATTAATATTATTACTCATGAATTAATTTAAAACCAGCCCTTTGCTGCTGTAGTTGGTTGAGGCGGAGATAATTTAGAGAGACGAGTAAGGCAGGGGAGAGAGAATGGATGACAAGCAATAAAGAGCTGTGGTAAGGACTAAGCCTTGATATATAGCACTCTTAACAGGTGAACTACTAGAATGCTCCAGAGGTTATGATAATTTTAACTATCTGTGCTGGTGTTAAACAGTCCCAAACACTTCCAGAAGACTTTGAGAATAATAGCTGTCCAGAAAACAAAGTATTTAAAAATGGCACCTTGGGCTGTCAGAACTTGTAATAGGCATTTTCCTAACTAGGCTTTTTTTCCCCCTTTTTGAGATTTTTTTAACACTACAATACATTATTTAATTAAAAAATGTTCTGTAGGTTAATTAAATATTAAAGTAATCATTTGCAGCCCCATCCGGATCTTTGTGTTTTCTATCTCTTTGTTTTTCTCAGTGTTTAACACTCAAGACTGGTCATAAGTCTCAATGAGTGAAGTTTCAGTGAGAACTGTCGGGAATCTTATTATCATGTAATGACTAGTTACGATTGTTTGCATGATCCCTGTAATACTGACTAAAAGAGACCGATTTGGTCATAATGGGCATGTGTGGTGGGAATTACTGTTATTTTCCATAAAACGTATGCAGGGGTATGTGTGTATGTAAACATTGGCAGCTTAGATATGTGTGACTAATCCTTTACGTTCAGTTTTATTCATATGGTTAGTGGTGAAGGTACACCTTTGGCAGTGCTGGTACATTTCAGAAAATGCTAACAGGAAAGTGCATCCATTTAATTTATTATTAATTTCTGTTATCAGTGATGTTTCATGTCACTGAGGTCCTGGTGTGCTGAAAAATTTGCAGGACCAGTGTAATCGCACACTTACCCTTTTTTTTTTTTATCAAAAGTTGGCCTCAGCAGTTAGCTAGGTTCAATCTGGGTTCAGCGAGTTCAGCGGTGTTCAGGAAGGTGACTTTGTGTTCAGGCTCCAGATGAACCATAAATCAGGACCACACAATACAGTTTCTTTGTGCAGATCCTAGGACTGCGTTCAGCACAATAAAGAGTTTATTTCATACAAGTCTGACAGCTTCAAAGGCCAGAATCCACAATCTTATCCACCAGCATAAAAAGGCGTGTGTGCTGTTAAACGGGCTTAAACTAACCTGATGGATCAGGCAGCTTTTTTTCATCCATATAGCAAGCTTACATCTTGTATCAAAACCTTAATCCAGAAATTAAGATCTCTCTCATATGAAGGCAGACATTTCAGGATTTGTAAAACGACTGTAAGGGTCACATGGCTTATGTGACCTTTAAGGCCCTGCACAAATATGCTCAAAGATATTTTCACTTATTTTGCCTGATTAGACCAATTCTTAGTTTGTTCTCAACAATAGAAATGTAAAGGCAGTGCATTTATTCTTAGTTTATGTAGTTTATCATCATATATGTTTTTGCTGACCATTAAAGTTTTATTAGAAGCAATAACAGCACTTTAGGCAGCATTAAGTGTTTAGACTACTTTTGGTTCTTTGGTTGACTTCTTAGTTAAAATGCCTTTTTATTTTGCACCATGAATAGACAGTTTTACAATTGTAGACCTTTTCAGGGTTAAACAAGAAAGTAACAGTGAATTTATGTTGTGTTGGCATTTCCCTCTAGTATGAGCAAGAAAATGACTCCCCGACCCTAAAATTTCCCAGTGGTGTGCTTCACTTGTGCTTGTGCTCCACGGCATTGTACGCTCAGATGGTGCTAACATTAGCTAGCTGTGGAGGCTGGTGAGCATGATGGTGAGGAGGGATGGGAGGAGGGAGCCCGAGGAAAGGATGGAGTAATGCAGGAGGAGCTGATGGAGAGCCTGCAGTGGTAACCCTATGAGCTTGTGTGTGTGTGTACTGGGTGGGTGGGGGTCCTGTCATTTTCCAGGCCTCACCCCTTGACAGCAATGAGATAATAATGACATGGTGTGTGTTGGAGAAGAGCGTTGCAGAGCTCAGGGTCAGTGTCAGAGCGTGTGTTGAGAGTGGGTGTGTCTGTAGTGTGTGAGTGGGAAAGTGAGAGACGGGGGAAAGGGAGAGCGTGTGTGTGTGTGTGTCTTTGTCTTTGAAGCTGGGTGTGTGTGTGTTAAATGCAGAGGCATGTGTTGTGTGTGGGTGTGTATAGAGTGTGAGAATGCTGATGTGAAGAGGCTCCAGTCATCAGGACCAACACCAACGTGGCTGAACCATCCACACAAAGAGAAAAGCTAGGTTGTAATTAATTATTTTTTCATTAAGAGTTAATCTGCTGATTTTTTTTTTCAATCAATCAGTGAATAATCTTGACTGTAAAAATACTATAAATGAAAATACACATAATTTCCCAAGACCAAGGTGACATCTTCAGATGTCATGTTTGGTTTGACAAACAGCAAAACAGTAAATACTAAAACTCTGCTTCAAACTTTTTTGCATTGTATCTTGCATTTCTGGGCTAAGTTTGATGTTTGGTGTTGCCTTTTTCTCATTTCTTTGGCTAAATTGCCTAACAATATAGAAATGACATCATGTTGACACAGTAAATATATATAAGGACACAATGGAGCAGGATATGGATTTGTCAGAATTATATTTTCTCCCAGTGTCTCATATTACTTAATTGTTTTATTAAGATTTTAATTTTACAATTTTTTCTAGACAATATACCTTAAAGGTGCCATATGTAAGTTTTCTTTGCCGCCAAACATGGTTTCTCTCTGGTAGCGGGTGGCAAGGATGGTCACTCACGAAGAGACTCAGCAGTCGTTGTAATTACAAGAAAAGAGGTTAGAACACATCCTCTGAACAGAGCTACACCTTCCTCCTGTCACGATGGACTGAGGACAGACTGGATGCTACAGTAACACTCTATTATAAAGTAGTATTACAAGATCGGACAGGCTGGGGCTAGCTGGTTAGCATGCTAGCCTCAGTAGAAGAAAAGAAGTGATTGAAATAGAAGTAAAAAGAGAGTTAACATTGGTGCTGCTTTCCACCGTTGGAGAAAAGCTCTTGGGGAATAAAGGAATGAAGTTTGATGCTGAACTCGCCACATTTCCTTTAGACTGGTCGGCAAACAGCTGTTAGGGCTAATGCTGAAAAAATTAAGCACCTATAACTCCCATTAAATCTCTGATTTAATTCAGATTTGACATTAATATATTAGAACAGATGCTGGAGTGTTTTGATGCATCTCAGTTTATGATTTCCCTGCTTTTCACATTTGCTGTTGTTACTGTTAAATAATTGCGGGTTGTAAGTATTGCTGTTTGCTCCAAGTGTCTCCGGTAACAATATGTTGTCTCTTGCTCAGGGTTATCTGTTTGGCTTCAACAGCAAGTTATTTCTCTTCCAGCTCTGACCAAACTTACAATTTATCATTGTCGCTATTTCCTTATTAGGAACTCAATTGGATACTCTATTTTATATTTCCCATGTTGAATGAAGAAGCAGGAGTGTGCTTTAAAATATGCTGCAAAGTTCATAAATTACTTGGTCTGAGAACAACATGTTCACTTTTACACAGAGGAAAATATAACTAAGATGTTGGAGGGTAGTTGGGAGCAACCACCTAGACTGCAACACAGCAATACTTTTCGCTAGAATGCACTGTACAACCCAGACTAAGGATATTAGTTAGTAGAAGAATATTTGTATGTTGTATGGAGTATCCAGTGTTGTAACAGTTGGTGTACAGCTTTCCCAAATTAATTCATGGAAGAAGGGAAAGAGGAATGTCGGAGGGGTAAGCAAGAAAATGAGGGGGAGGGACAAAGAGAGAAAAGTCTGAACCCTAATCTGTATCATGTTCTGAAGCTGCCTGAAGCTACAGAAAGAGTGTGTGTGTGTGTGTGTGTGTGTGTGTCTGAGTGTGTTTATGTGAGGGGCTTAAACAGGCATCTGCCACAAGCCTTGATAACAGACCAACACTCCAGTTACATCCCAATGCTCTAATTATACAGACTAATCCCACAAATACAATACATGTACACACGGAGAATGGAGCATAATATCCCTCAACTACAAGATAAGGACAAAGGAAACAGATGCATTGTGGTTGCAACAAAGAATTATACACGATTCAGAGGGTAATTGACGTTTCATTGAAGTTTAAGTTAAGTGCTGTATTCATAACTTGTACCCATTCTGATACACGCAGCTATATGAAGGCAAAGTGAGACTAGTTTAAATGCAAACAATGTCAACGTAAACCTCAGTTAGTGACACAGATTAAGAATATTTTTCCTTGCTAAAACATTTCTCAGCCGCTTCTACTCTTTTACATGTGTCACAATGGGTTTGATCACTTTTGCCATTAGTTTGGTTTTGCCTGAGGTGTTGTGGTAAATAGACAGTAAAAGAAAAGTCACTTTGACTCACAGTGTGTAGTGAATCAAAGTTTTTGAAATTCGACATCTCACTAGAATCTTTATTGATCCCTTCGACGATTCCTGATCAGTTTTCCTGTGGAATAAAGTAGGTCTTGTTGGTAGCAGTCTTAGCAGCAGCTTCGCCTCCGCAGGAAACACTTAGCATTAATGCAACAGTTTTATTGTCTCCGGGTCCGAACACAGGGTGTAGCCTGAGGGCTAGCTGTTAGCTAGCAATGGTCTATCTGTCATCATCTAAAACTGATGAAATGAGAGAATATTTGAACAGCCTTATTTTTCATTGAGACTTTGATAGTTGGAGAAGAAGTCTGCTTAGCCTGCATGTGTGGTGCTAATGTTATTATAAATTGCTCTCGATAATGGATGTGCTGCTGAGTTCGTAGGCAGAGGGTCAAATACATGGCATTCCTTGATTTTAAGCCCATGTTGCGAAAAAAGATGTTTGAATATATTAATGGTTCTTTCATCTTTATCTGAAATGGACATTTTACAGACATTGCAGTGTTTCCCAAATGTTTAGAATTTACTGGTGGTGAGTGGTGCGGTGGGTGGCCTGGCATGGCGTCTGACCGACGTGTACGCAGAGACTCATGCAGTTTAGAGGGACAGTGTGTCCAAGGTTATTTTCTGCAGCTGTAATTTACAGATGTCAGGTAAACACCTCGCATTCACGCTATTGGTAGATTCTAGCGAGGCAGCTGTGCACAGAGAAGCTTTTAGTCCCCTCTCAGTTACTGCAGCGCATGTAACCAGACAGGTGTGTGTCCAAAAATGAGTTGGTCTGAAAAGAGTGAAGTAAGCCCAAGTAGAACCTACTTTTGAGAAATACTGCATCACAACCAGCACTGTCGTCATATTTCTTCATGAAATGGAGCCACACTTTGGACCATTTCCACCTCTGCACCATAACTCCCTCTTAAGTTTCAAGCAGCATAGACACATGAGTTTGATGTTATTGTTTTGCACCAAGCAACTGTCAGAAAACATGTCGGCATCAATAAAAAAAAATCATAAGCCTGGAGGCATATGATTCTGATGGTTTGGACAATTTGGAACCAGTTCTCAACTGGAACCGGTCCTCGATTCCCATCCCTATCTTCACCTTCACCTACGGACAGAACCATGCTGCACCGTATCTCCTTCATGTTCCTTTGTGTTCACGAATGAAAAAAGAATTAAGCCAAGCTTTCCAACTGTGACCAGCTGTTAAATGTCTTGCATAATTTTCTCGCATAATTTCTTATCGTTTGGGATATTTTTCCCCTGCAGTCATTTCAGATCATATTGTGACCATACTCACATGCTTAAACAAAGCTGACGAGTGGTTTGATCTCACCCATCACCAGTCTAGTTTCGCTGGGTGAAAAAATCTACTGTAGTTGCTCAGCTGCCTCAATATTATCTTAGTGGCAGCCGTGAAAGTGTGTGTGCCTGTGTGTGCCGTGTGTGTGTGTGTGTGTGTGTGTGTGTGTGTGTGTGTGTGTGTGTGTGTGTGTGTGTGAGTGTGTTTGCGTAGGGTGGGCTTTGTTCCTCTGACCTAGTTAAGCTGGTTACTTTGTCCTCCCACTCCGATGATAATGGGACACACACACACACACACCCTCTCTCTCTCCTACACCCTTCAATAGGCCAAGGACACTTTTCAACCGAAGAAATGGTCTCAGTGAAAATGTCCACAGCAGCGTCTGAGTAACTGCTTCTGGAAAGAGACATGGCAGTTGAGTTTTTTTTGATAGTGTGACCATTACATACTAAATTCCATCGGCCTCCATTATATTGTGGTTGTGGTAAAAGTCTGAAAACTGATAGTACATGGTTAAATACCATTAGGGGCTTAATGGCAAAAGGGTTTTTTTGTGATTTGGGTGAACTGACCCTTTAAAAAAAATGTTTGTTTTTACATCAAAAAAAGTCATCAACCCCCACATAAACTCAGATACCCCCATTAAATCCTTGTCTGTTGGAATATGTTTCACATTATTATTGTGGTTATCATGGATTGTCTGCTTGTCACAGGGATATGGGGGGGGCAGGTCTGGATCTAATTAACATACCTCTGCTAAGGCAAAGTAGGGAATGTCGCACACACACAAACAGACGTAAGGAATATAAATCAGGCTGTGATTTATTTTATATTTTTTAAAACCGATTAAAAAATATGGGTCTGAAAATGAACTTTGAATATCATGTTCTGTTAAATTTTTGCAGATCACTCATTGTTTTTGTAACTCAGTAGTATTTTCTCAACACAAGATTGAATTCTGCTAAAAATAACTAAAGGTCTTACCTCTGTTTCTTATTGGGTTTTTTTTTTGGGGGGGGGTAATTTTACTTAACTTTTACTCAACTTTCTTTGGCGGGTGAGGTTTCTGACCATCTAGACTGCACATTCTCAGAAAAATAATCTTAAAAATCATCTTAAACCACAGTTTTCCCCTTTTTTGTGTCTCTCAGCCTGTAACGCTCCAGCTTGTTTGGCCTGTAAAGAAATGCTGACTTTCGAAAAGACTCCAGCGGAGCTTTTTTACAGTAGAAAACTGGTGTTCGCTGTGGTCGGCTCCTGTCTGTGTGTCTGTCTGTGTCTGTGTGTGTGTGTTTGTGTTTGTGTGTGTGTGTGTTTGTGTTTGTGTGTTTGTGTGTGTGTGTGTGTGTGTGTGTGTGTGTGTGTGTGTAAAGGAGTGAGTGTGAAGCCGAGCGGCTCTGTGCCCAGGCAGCCTGCCCTGCATAAATAAAGGTCTGCCGCCCTGTTGACACGCACAAGCAAGGCTGATGTACAGTCAGGTCTCTTGTGGACCGGCACTAGTCCGAGCACCAGAAGGCAACAGCAGATTGGTGCAGATTTTTTTTTTTCCTTTTCATTTAGACAAAACCAAAAATGTGTTTTGTTTTGTTTTGTTTTTCATGCAACTTTATATACTTTTTTGAAAACTATTGTTACGAAAAGAGAAATTCTCAACTCCAGCATTTATGGACACCTGAGTGGAGAATTAACACCAGACTCAAGCTGGAAAATCGTTTCCTCTGACCGAGTTTGGCCCCAGTATCAGCACCTTTGGCAGGTGACCAGCCATTATATTGTCTCCTGAATGTGCTGTTAAGCATCTGGTTGAATTTCTGACCTTGCTGACAAAAGCTATGGAAGCATTTTTGAGGTTCACCGGTTAAAAAAAAGGCCATTAAAGTGAAAAGTTTGCATTACTACATTTATTTATTTTTTTTATTTTAATGCGTTATTGAGCAGTTAGATACTCATTGCGATGGGATGATATTGATCGCATAAACTCTTCCTGTTGTTTCTGAATATATTCCAGGTATTGTGTAGCTGCAGAAGACTGAGTGAACCATGGCACAGTTCCCCACCACATTCACAGGTCAGTATGTGTGTGTGTCTGACACAAAAGAGGCGTGTAATGAAATTTATCTCTATATTTTCCCCTCAGTGTCGCCCGCTGCAGATCTTGAGAGTAGTTTGAGCAAAAATGACAGCAAATTACTCGAAGAATTTACCATAATATTGCAGTCCACCAGAAAAAAACACCCAGCTTTTCAGAAATCCACTCTGATTTTCCATAACCCATTTAAGCATCTGCATCTTATAATTCTGTGTACCTGACAGATTGATAAATGATCTTGAGATTTTATCAGTGCAGAGGCAGAATAAAATCACATGAGAACAAGACAAGTCGAAGGCAACATCAAAAGTTTAATGCCCAAAAAATCAGCCATTTCCCAGAATCAGTTTACCCTAAAAAAGAGGACATATGAGGAGATCGAGCTACTTTCAAAGAAACAAAAGCCAAAAGTGCTATCAGAGAGAGCCTGGAGGCAGACAGACAAAAAGACAGATCTCCCATCAGGACGGTGACGAACAGATGGAGACAAAGACAAAGTGACACCGAACGCTTAGCTACCAGACTGTGTGAGATTTATCAGGCTATAAACAGACTTGTAACTTTAAGACAGAACATACTGCATATGTGTCTTTGTGCTGAATGAGGACTAGTCACTCAAAACCTATTTCCATAGGTACCATAAGAGAAGTGACTGAGGCTGAAGTTGTAAATGAAAGCTTAGCTGGAATTCCATGGAACATCTAGTCTAATATCAGAATATTAATATCAACAGTAACTACGGTAGTATTGGCAAAATAGCCATTTGGAAAGTTACTGTATCCACAAAATATGAGTTTTAAATGAAAAACTGAACTGACTGGAATGCTAATCCAGGGCATATACGCAAAAACAACTGAATAAGCATCATTTCCCACAATAGTTGAGAAAGAAAGAAAAACCAAATGATTTTTCTGTCAGCAGTAATCGTTCCTGCATTTCAGAATGAGTCAGCACGATTTACCAAACGTGTAAATTGTCCGTAAATGGTAAAGAATGGCGCTGTCAGTTGGGACTAAAGGAAACCACTTCTCAGATTAGCTTGGTTCTCCGATCCGGCATCTAATGCAGCAGAGCGGAAACTGGGATATTAACACAGCAGAGAGGCAGAAAGACTGATAACTGAGCTGACTGGAGTCAGTGTTTTACTAGCCCGTGGGGTCCTCCTACCCTCAAATGAGAAATATACATTTGTAAATTTCTGTATATTGTTGCAGTTGAGATTATAAACAAATGTCCATGAGAGAGTGTTTTAGACAAAGTGACTGACCCCCCCCCCCAAAAAAAAAATCTCTGTCAGCAAGTGATGAATCTGGTAAATTCACGTGTGTGAGTCATACGCTGAGTTTTCATATACTGAGAAAGACAAGTGTCTGACTGTCCCTCATTGTCCCACCACTGTTTTCTTTCCTCATCATTGTCTCAGTTGACACTCTGTCTTAGGTGTTACCTCATAGGAAATCTATGACAGGAACTGAAACTCAAGATTGATGCTTTTTTCTGTTACCTCCCTTTCCTGCCCCTGTCAGTGTCTGGCTCCCTCTTCGCCTTTAGGTTTTGGTATATGATCTGTAAAAGTGTGTTCATTTGTTTGTTTTTTTGTTTTGTTTTTTGTGGGTGTGATAGGTCCAGATGTGTTTCTGATCTCGGTGGATGAGAGAGCCAAACATGATCAGCAGTTCCACAGCCTCTCTCCGACTGCCGGGGGTTACATCACAGGTAACAGCCCCCTTACCCCACCCGCCATTTACACAACACAAATACAGCAAGTGGAGGCTCTCTGAAAGCCCACAGAAAGTCTTGACTCGATAAACTGTGGTTTTCGACGTCCATCGCACTTAATGGGCGTATTCCCAGGAAGTCCACGAGTATGCTGAAATTAGGATGAGTGGATTCAGCCACGATCTGAAGTGACCTTCCTTTTCAGATCTGCGCTATGACCTCACATCCTGTTCTGTTTTTTTTCTTCTTCTTCTTCTTAATGTCAGGTGACCAGGCCAAGAATTTCTTTCTTCAGTCAGGACTGCCCCCTCCCATCCTGGCCCAGATATGGTAAGTCACTTAGCCAGGAATTTGCGACTAACTAAAAGGCTGACAAATATTAAGTCGCCAGTTCATTCAGTTCATGATTTAAAAAAAAAAAAAATTGCCAGAGAAGTTGGACACTAGATTGTTCTTCCCGAAATGCTGGTGAAACAGTTTGCTCTCTGCGTCTTACAGGGCTCTGGCCGACATGAACAGCGATGGCCGCATGGACATCCACGAGTTCTCCATCGCCATGAAACTCATCAAACTCAAACTCCAGGGTCACCCTCTGCCCCCCACGCTTCCTCCTAGTATGAAACAACCCCCACTGCCTTTACCCCCACAGCCTGGCTTTGGTAAGATGCACACAAAGACATCCCACAGCGCGTCGTTTTCTAATTTGTAATTGTCTTGGTTGTGGTGGTGCACTGCTGCTTACAGTTAATAGAGAGGAAGCGCTGCACACAGATTAATGTCATAACAGAGATGTAATCTTTTGCCGCTTGTGAGAGATGCTTTTCATCTAAGTTGTCCGATGCTGTGTTGGCCTTGAAAAAAGGGCAGTGGCAGTGTGTACTGTTAAAACACTGCAGATGTATTTGATAGGGATGAGTCACTCTTTCTTTGCCAAAGGTCAGACAAAGAATGTTTTCTCTCAGCTCTCCCATTTTGCCTTTGGTGCTGATCAATAAAGTTATAATGCCAGTAAAGGGTAATAGTGGTTCTCTCCTTCACACTTGCACTGTGGCTCTCGCACCCATTTAGCAGTAAAAATATATAATGTCAGACTCAGAAGTAGTGAGATACTGATTGTAGTTTTCTCTCATGTCTTTCTCTAGTGCTTAGTACAACTTTAGATGATTCATATGCAAAGACCACGTCTGACAATCAGGTGGCATGTATCTGTTTATCTTCAGGCATGCCCCCCATGGCTCCCATCCCAGCTCCCATCCCAGCTCCTCTGCCAGGCGTGCCCCCGCTTCCCCTACCCCCTCTCCCCGTTGGGGTGTCTCCCCCACTGGTCTCGTCGGCCCCGCCACCCATTCCCCAGCCAATCGCCAATGGAGCCCCTCCCACAGGCATGATGCAGCCCATCTCGGGCTTCTCCCACCCAGGTAACATAGCATTGGGGAGGGGAGTGTTGAAATTTTTTTGTTGCATCTGTAGCAATTGTGGGCATGGGGGAGTCCCAGTTTTGAGCTTCTATTTACACTATAAACCACCAGGCACTGGGTTATGTCTTTATGAACACTGTGCTTATCTCAGTCACAGATGAGTTTTAATTAAGCAAATTTAACTAAGTTTTAGTTGGTTTGAGTTAAGTTGGAGCTTTTCAGAAGCATCTTGCTGTGAGCCTGTTACAGCAGCTTTGAATTTAGTGTTTGAATTAGTAATAGACTTACTTGAATTTAGTTTTACACCATAAAAGAGTTGCATGAAATGAGATAAAACAAATTGTTCTAAAAAATGTATATTCTGCTTTACATTAAGTGCAGAAGTCAAATATCTGACTGTAGCCTCAGACTAAAAATTACTCTTTTCTGTCTGTCAGCTCCATCTGTCAACAAGTCTTCTTCGTTCAATCGCTCCAGTACCAAGCTACAGAAGGGGCCGTCCTTTGACACTGCTAGGTAGGATAAATAACTTGAAATTTTATCACCATTTTGCTTGAAGACAGTCGCCTAAAATTAAAAAGCTTGAAAAAAATTATCACATCTTTTCTTTCAGCTTTGTCATGTTTAACCCATGTTTTGCTTTTAAATCTCTGATTTTGTCTATAGGACTTTTTGTGTTAAGTTAATAATATATATATATACACACTTACACCGATGAGCCACATTAAACCTGGTAACTTGTTTAAATGTTCTGGCTGATCCTTGTAAATGTTCGCTTTAAACTTAAACCACTCTAGGAGATTTTGGGCATTTTGATTGTGCAATCTACAGCACACATCACTTTTCCTTTTGCCCTGCTCTGTGCTAATCCTTGGGTGTGTCTTTCCACTGTTTCTCTTTTTACCCTAAGCAACATTCTGTTTTTAATTCTCCATTATTTGCCCTAGCAGCCAGCCCCCCTCCGATTGGGCCGTTCCTCAGTCCTCAAGGCTCAAGTACAGGCAGCTTTTTAACTCCCATGACAAGATGATGAGTGGACACCTCACCGGTAAACACACACACACAAACATATCATGATTTGTGACAATGTGTCTGTCATGCTTGCTGCAGCGTTTAAAAGTGTGTGTGTGCACCTGTTCCAGGTCCCCAGGCTCGCACCATCCTGATGCAGTCTAGTCTTCCTCAGAGCCAGCTGGCAACAATATGGTCAGCACATTACATAAACACCTGAAATTCAGTCATTTAATCTCTATCAACACAGGAGACACTGGATCAAAGACATTAGTGCCTCAATAGGATTTTTTAACCTTTGTCTCCCCCAGGAGTCTATCGGATATTGACCAGGATGGAAAGCTAACAGCTGAGGAGTTTATCTTGGCCATGCACCTCATCGATATGGCCATGTCAGGGTTACCACTTCCCCCTGTGTTACCTCCAGAATACCTCCCACCCACATTTAGGTAAACACTGTGACCACAGACGACATTAACCTACTTACTGACGGCAGTTTTTGTTTTTTACAGTGTCAGGTTTTTACCTTTGCTTGTTTTGCAAAGGATCATTATTAACATGACAAAAAAAGTATTTTAATACCTTAGTGTTTATATTTCACTGGTTATTTTTATCTGTGTCTGCCCGTGTGTTAAAAGGCGCGTACGAAGTGACAGTGTCCAGTCGGACCAGAAGAGCGTCCAGGAGGAGACGGAGGAGGAGACGGAGAGCAGCCAAGAAAAGAAACTCCCAGGTTTGGTCCTTGCCAGTGTTGGGACTGGGCACCATCATGTCACTGCTCAAACTGGGACAAGAACTTGTCTAATCCTTCTTAATTAATGAGCTAGAGGGCCCTACTCTGTGATTTATGAGGAACAGAGGGGCTTCAACAACAGTGACTAGTAACACAAACACGTTTCTAATAGTAATATATCCCATTGTTTCTTAATAGAGGAAAAATGATCTGTCTTTTTATTCCAATTCTTTGCTCTGTATTCACTTCTTTTAAACACCATATCACAGCCATCGCACGCTTTTTCCATTGACCCCTTTTGTATCTCCACAGTGACATTTGAGGACAAGAAGAGGGAGAACTTTGAGCGAGGGAACCTGGAGCTGGAGAAGAGACGTCAGGCTCTGCAGGAGCAGCAGAGGAAAGAACAAGAGAGACTGGCTGCGCTGGAGAGAGAGGAACAAGAGAGAAAGGTAGAATCTATGGACTATACTGAGTCCTCATAACTATGCTGTGTGCATTAAAAATTTGAATTTATCATGGTTTCTCACTTGTATTAAGGCCATAAAATTTCTGCAGCTAAAATAGCTACAGTGCCACTGTCTCCCGAATCTTTTAAAAATGGATCAGTGAGTCATTTGAATTTATTACAAATTGCAGAGAAAGGAGGGACTGAAATTTAATTAGGGTGACCCACAGTAGAATAATAGATCTCTTGTTCTGCCGCCTCATTTTTTTGTGCGCTTGTGTTTCAGGAGCGTGAACGTCTAGAGCAGGAGAGGAGACGACAGCAGGAGCTAGAAAAACAGCTGGAGAAGCAGAGGGAGCTGGAGAGGCAGAGGGAAGAAGAGAGACGCAAAGAGATCGAGAGAAGAGAGGTAAGAAGAGAAGGCAGGCAGGGGAAAAATGGGGAAATGATTACCAAGAGTCTGCATTTTAACCAAAGAGTTACAGTTGAGTAGATTTTCAGCTCAGCAGATGTGTAATTACATCTGTCGCAGACAACTTAGAGGCCTCTCACTGCTCACCCCCACCCTCCTCACATATCTACCTTAGAGTAAGAGCCTCATTTACACTCCTGCAGCAGATGGCTTGTTATGTATAATGAAGTGTGTAATACAGGGAATATATTACGATGTGATATCTGACCTTGCAGTTCTTTGAACTATAATTATTCCATTGTGAGAATAAACAAAACTTTTTTTCTGGTTTGTGTGTGTTTAATCCATCTAGGCTGCAAAGCGTGAGTTAGAGCGCCAGCGTCAGCTGGAGTGGGAGCGTCAGCGTCGGCAGGAGCTTCTGACACAAAGAAACCGCGAGCAGGAGAGTATAGTGCTGCTCAAGGCCAGGAAGAAGACCCTCGAGTTTGAACTGGAGGCTCTGGTAATCAAACACAGCCAACCACGCCCAGTGACATGATCAGACATGTCAGCATACAAGAGAATATAGCGCTTGTCAGCCAAAGGGAATCACATTATCAAAAGCTGACAACACACCATGCCGCATGGCAACTGTGTAGTCATAGGCGATTGGTTTAAGCTGCTAAGGAAATGCTGCAGAGAGAGGCATAAGCTTAAGTCTCTCTATTGCAGAGAGTTGCCCCTTTGACTGATGGAGGGTGTGTCGGTTGGTGTGACTGTGCTGGGCTTGGTTCTTCAAAGATAAGCCAAGAGCAAACAGCTAGTGCCAACAAGGCTAATGGGACAGCTGATAGATGACTCTTTCTGTCCCCTAATACTCTGTACATATACCTGCAGACACTTGATAGTATATTCCTTTTTATTTCTCCTCCCCCATTCTCTAGAATGATAAGAAGACCCAGCTGGAGGGCAAACTAAAGGATGTTCGGTTCCGTCTGTCGGCTCAGCGGAGGGAGGTGGAGCAGACCAATCAGACCAGAGAAACGCGCATTGCTGAAATCACCCTGTTACAGCAACAGCTGCAGGTGTGTGAAACAAGAGTAAACCATCAGCAAAAAAAAATACAATCGTCAGACAGAAGGCGTTAAATTAATTTCCAGTTCACATGGTAGAATTATCCTCTACATCTTTAATAAACCTGGAATTAACAAAAAATGGATTTGGTGAAAATGACGTATGAATTGGTGATGATTATTTTACTTGTTTTTCTTGACATCGCCGTTCAGGACTCCCAGCAGTGGCTGGGGAGGCTAATTCCTGACAAACAGAGTCTTAATGACCAGTTGAAACAGGTTCAACAGAACAGCCTGCACCGTGAGTGCTACACACACTTAACACACACTTACACTGACACTAACTCTATATCACACTCTACGACATGATGTCGGAGATTGTTCTTGATCTGATTTTTTTGACATAAACTGAGTATAAATATGTCTATTATGAAGCTGACCTGATATCACGTTGTCTGTGTGTGTGTGTTTAATCCATCTAGGCTGCAAAGCGTGAGTTAGAGCGCCAGCGTCAGCTGGAGTGGAGCGTCAGCGTGCAGGAGCTTCTGACACAAAGAAACCGCGAGCAGGAGAGTATAGTGCTGCTCAAGGCCAGGAAGAAGACCTCGAGTTTGAACTGGAGGTCTGGTAATCAAACACAGCCAACTGACGCCCAGTGACATGATCAGACATGTCAGCATACAAGAGAATATAGCGCTTGTCAGCCAAAGGGAATCACATTATCAAAGCTGACAACACACCATGCCGCATGGCAACTGTGTAGTCATAGGCGATTGGTTTGGCTGCTAAGGAAATGCTGCAGAGAGAGGCATAAGCTTAAGTCTCTCTATTGCAGAGAGTTGCCCCTTTGACTGATGGAGGGTGTGTCGGTTGGTGTGACTGTGCTGGGCTTGGTTCTTCAAAGATAAGCCAAGAGCAAACAGCTAGTGCCAACAAGGCTAATGGGACAGCTGATAGATGACTCTTTCTGTCCCCTAATACTCTGTACATATACCTGCAGACACTTGATAGTATATTCCTTTTTATTTCTCCTCCCCCATTCTCTAGAATGATAAGAAGACCCAGCTGGAGGGCAAACTAAAGGATGTTCGGTTCCGTCTGTCGGCTCAGCGGAGGGAGGTGGAGCAGACCAATCAGACCAGAGAAACGCGCATTGCTGAAATCACCCTGTTACAGCAACAGCTGCAGGTGTGTGAAACAAGAGTAAACCATCAGCAAAAAAAAATACAATCGTCAGACAGAAGGCGTTAAATTAATTTCCAGTTCACATGGTAGAATTATCCTCTACATCTTTAATAAACCTGGAATTAACAAAAAATGGATTTGGTGAAAATGACGTATGAATTGGTGATGATTATTTTACTTGTTTTTCTTGACATCGCCGTTCAGGACTCCCAGCAGTGGCTGGGGAGGCTAATTCCTGACAAACAGAGTCTTAATGACCAGTTGAAACAGGTTCAACAGAACAGCCTGCACCGTGAGTGCTACACACACTTAACACACACTTACACTGACACTAACTCTATATCACACTCTACGACATGATGTCGGAGATTGTTCTTGATCTGATTTTTTTGACATAAACTGAGTATAAATATGTCTATTATGAAGCTGACCTGATATCACGTTGTCTGTGTGTGTGTGTTTGTGTGTGCGTTTGTGTGCGTTCATTCAGGCGACAGTCTGTCGTCCCTGCAGAAGGCCGTGGAGCAGAAGGAGACCAGCAGACAGCAGCTCAGGGAGCAGCTGGATGCTGTGGAGAGAGAGACGAGGGCCAAACTGCTGGAAATAGATGCTTTTAATACCCAGCTGAAGGTAAGTCGCCGACCAGTGCATTAAACCAGGAACGGCAGGGAAAAGTCATAGCTGTACCAGCTAAACACATGGTCAAATAAACATGTAATTTACCATAATAAACAAAATAGTTAATGAAATAACTAATCTGTAGCCACTGGACATACGCACTGTTTTGAAAAAGCAAAAAAACTTCATTGCTCTTTAGGTATGTAATCAAGCTATAGCAGTAGCAGAAGAATAACAGATTTGAATCTAAAACAAGGTTAGGTTGCATGATGGATTGTTTATTTGTTGTTGCCAAGTGCGTTCATGGTATTTTTACGAAAGCTGGATGGTATATTTTGTTTCTTCTAAGTTTTTCATAGATGAACTCAACTCACTGACGTTTGTTGAAGGGCACTGATGTGTTATATCTGTTAGACAAGCCACAACTTTTTGGAAACAAACTCAAATGTAACTTCCAGGACTAAGGTTAAGAAAATCCCCCTCAGGCACGATGTAATATAAAAATGTAGTAGTGGCATGTGCTAATAAATTTAGTGTCACAAAAAAACAATTTTTTACATTGCTTTTGTACTTTACTAATTCAAATAATCTATTTAACTTAACAGTTTACCTAGTTTAACTGTTTACCTAGCTTCCTAACCCATTTACTGTTTTGCTAAATGAAGCTTTGTCCATGTTCAAAACACTGGATTGAAGTTGCGACTGTAGCTTTAAATCGCATCCTGTCCCCTCCCTCATAACCTCACCCTCACACTAGTCTAATATAGTCACAATGTTCATGTTCACTGGCGTTTTGAAGGTTTGATATTTATGTCCTGTGTTATTGTGCATATTAATGTCGACTGCTGTGTTTTTGGAGAGAGCTAGCTGTGCACACTGAATGGTTTCAGTCAGCCGCTTCATGAGGCCTTCACCAACTATTCACTCCAGGGAGAGGAAGATGGAGGCACTGCTGTTTATTTTATTCTTTAAGGTTGGACCACAGCCGTCTGTCTGTGTGTCCTCCATATTATTTTCTTCTGATTTCTCCGGAACACAGAGTCAGGTCAAAGATCGAAGAATTAGGATTAGTAGGAAAAGGAGAAAAGAGAGATAAACAGAGACAAAGAGGACCACAGTAAATGGATTATCTAATGGTTAATCATAATGAAGTTTGTTTGCAGTTTTGTACAGTGTAGACATCATTACACCATAATTTAGGAAGCGGTGCAAAGCCTGTTCAGAATAAACAAAGCCAGCAGTGTTGGATGCCAGTTTTCTCCAGAGCAAAGGTGCAGTCGTGTCTCAGTGGTGTTATTCTTTGCAAAACAGAGGCATAGGCCACTGAGATGTAAACTATGTTTGACTATACTGCCCTCCACCTCCCTTTCTGCGCCACTTCCTCTGCCCGAAATCTTCTCCTGTCATACTACTGCGCACCCCCCCCCGACTCTTGTTGCCTCTCTTCTGCTTTCACTCTCTGTCCTCCTCTATGTTTTATTCCTGCTTTTTCTTGACCTGTCATCATTTTCTCCCCAATTCTTTGTTAAATCCACATAATAAACCCTTCCTTTTTTATATTTCTACTCCTTTTTATTTATCTCCTACACTGGCCTTTTTTTGTGCCCCTTGCCAATGCCAGTCTCTGTGTGAGTTCTATGCCAACCACTGTGCCAGGATAGAAGCCCTGCGACGCCAGCTTCAGGAGGAGCAGAGAGGGAGACAGGTAGAGCACACTGCCGCTGCTGGTCTGGGGTGGTACTGCAGCTGGGACGCAAAATTTGTAAAAAACAAAAATAATAATAACGGATCACATGATGACCTATCTGCCTCTTAATTAAAAACACGGAGCACAGAGTAGTTTTTGCATCTGGGTCGGACGGCATGGTCTGACTTGGCAGAATGTTAGAGAAAGGGATGCAAGTATAAACCCTGTACACCCTCCAGTCAGACTACTAACCTGCAAGCTTCGAGTACTTTAGTCACTGTAGAAGGCTTCGCCATCTCTAACACCTGCAAACCAGGCTTTTAAAAGGCCTGGTTTGCACAGACGTTCCCGCTGCACATGTGCACCACACCGTGCTGCCACATAGACCACTCAGACACCGGTGTGCTGTTTGTTTTTCTGGTCTCACCAGTCAGAGTCAGTAACACCTCGGTCAAGGAGGCACACGGCACTAAACACACACTAATCCACAGCAAATAAATGCATTGTTTGCAATACTGGGCATGTGTGACTAGTTTTTAAAAAACAGTAACCAAATTGAGAATTGCAAATGAAGGAAATGAAAACAGTTAAGGAGAAATATTGATTTGTGATTCTAAAGATATTTATTCGTCAGACTGATTTTGCGTGGACAAAGACGATGGCTGGATTCAGTGAGTAAATGGTGACAGAGTTTATCTGCCTCATTACTCACCAAAAAAATCTGTCCTAAGCACATAAAAACACTCAAATGCTTCTACAAAACATTTTAGTTGCCAAGCTATCACCTGCTATCTAGTGTGGATAGTTCAGGGCTGAGCTGTAATGCCGGCTACTCCTACAGTAATATAAGCAAATTACTCATCACGGTGAGTCACAAGAGTCTCTCCTTCTATGAGCCTTATTGAACACCCTTTTTTAAATTCATCTCTACTGATGAATATTTTCACACTTGTGTCAGGGGTTTAAATATTCATTCAGCTGCCAGAAAAAGCAGTTTGAAATTAATTGGGAAGGCGAATATCAAATCTCCACCCAAGAGTTGAATTCTTTTGTGTTTTATAGGCGTTAAATCTACATGAAATTACAGTTGATTTCACAAGACCAACATTTAACAAGAAAAGAACCCAGACAATCTTAACTGGCTTTAACTGTAAGCGTGTGTCTGTGTCTATAGAATGGTTGACACTGTGTGTGTGTGTGTGTGTGTGTGTGTGTGTGTGTGTGTCTGTGTGTCTGTGTGTCTGTGTGTCTGTGTGTCTGTGTGTGTACACGTATATGTGTGTTTCAGTGCCAGGAGCAGGGACAGCTACAGGAGTGTGTTTCAGCCGTCAGGTTGTGTCTGGCACGGCTAGACAACATTATAAAGGTCCACCCCCCCACCCCCCCAAATTTCCTTATTTCCTGTCTTTTTCATCCTCCTTTCCTGGTCCTCGCATCATTGACTCTTCATCCTTTCTTTCATTTCTCTTCTCAAATCACCTCTTCTTTAAATTGTCCTTCTTCTCTCCTTAATCTTATCTGTCCTCTGTCCTCTTCCTGTTTCTTATAAAACAATCAATTGTTGTATAAGAAATTTTTGAGCCCCACCTTTTTTTCACCAGGCTGGTGTTAGCTCACCACTTAGCCAGCTGGCTAACAATGCTCTTATAGTTAATGATGTACGCAGAGGTGACGCTAAGCTAGCTAGCTAGTCATGCTAGGTTAGCAGATGTACTAGATTGCTACTGACTGTGTGCTACTAGAGGATGTTTCAGCCAGACAAGTGGACCCTAGCAGTAGTTTACTAGTTTACTAAATTGGAGAGTGTGTGTTTGTGTCTAGTCTGTGTGTGCAGGAGTGTATGTTAGTCACAATGTGTTGTCTCTTGAGTCCTCCACTTTCTGTGCCAGGTGATTTTTTAGTCATCTGTCTCTCCAGAGTTGTAGTTCAACATCTCCGTCGGTCTCTCCTCTCTGATTGGTTTGCTTGTTTCTGAAGGTTTCCTCACGTTGGTTGTTTGGCTGAAATGCGACAGCTGCCTTGTGTTGTTCTTGTAACACAGTGTGTTCTAATGGCACAGCTGGTTGTCACGACTACACAGAACTGCCCCCCTCCCCAGTCACAACCCTTGCCAACCCTCCACGCCACCCCTTTTTTTCTTTTCTTCTCCTTCTTTTTCTTCTACTACTTTTGCAAGCTCCACCCCACCACTGTGACCCAAGTCTTGAGTTTATGGCTGCGTCTGTGCCAAATAGTGACAACCCCCCCCCCCCAGTGATGGTGACGTCCCCTCCCACTAGAAGATTTATAAATAATTCAATTTTTGAAACAATCCCCAGACTTGACTAAAATTAGGTTCACTCCAATCTGATATACAAGCCAAGATAAATTAAATTAAATGATATCTTCTACCCACCAGACATGACGGGCATATGACATCCATTTTGCAGTTTGTTTGGTTATAAGTTGCTGGGATCAAAGTGAGATCTTCTATTACTAGAGCATACTAGAAAAAGGGAATAATAAAACTTGATACCTTCTCACAAGCTTTGAGTGTTTTCAACTACTGAGCTGCGAGCAAAGTACAGGCTGCTGCTGGACAACTTTTTCATTCCGTGTCCACATCGGTCTCGGCAGCTCAGCTGGGACCAATCTGCAGTCACAGTCCTGCTCAGATAGAGAAACACAAGGGATACAGACGCTTTCACTGGATCACTCATTGGCGACCAATTGTTCTTCCACTGAGAAGTTTGTTTACCTCGCAGTGGAAAAATGCAGCAGTATTGCTTTACCATCTGCAGCAGGATTCCTTGTTCTCCTTGTCATTGTCACGCTGCAGAATGAATTTGGAACCAATCGGCGTCTCCCTGATGTTGCTGCCTGACGGAAGAAAACTAAAGTGGCTAAAACTTTTAAACCTTACTATGTGTGGGGATGAAAACATTTCTCCTCAGCTGTGTAACCAAGCCACAAAATAAGATGTTTTGGAAAAACAAGCCGCTCATTGAACTATAGGTTCATTCACAGCCAGCAACTGTGTCGACCAACTGCAGCCAAAATATACTGGGTGGCAGGTGAAGTGGCGTGTGTAAAATTTATTTAGCTAGAGTTAGCATTATCATGGCAAATCTGCCAATGCGACAACTTACATTTTTGTATACTACTTTGCTTCCTTGGGACCAGTTGCCCCTCTCCAATGAGTGAAATGTGAAACTGGCTCCTCAACACAAAAGGACTTTTTCTAGCCAGTTTGCTGTTAAATCCAAGTAATTCTATTATATAGCCCAAATCACAAATTTGCTGCCAGGGGTGGTAAAATTTGTATAGCACACAACACCCTGTATGATAAACTCCCATAGAAATCCCTTTGACGAGAAAAAAGGAAGACCCATCAGGAAGAGAAGCAGAGGAGGAATCGCTCTTTTCCAGGACAGACAGCGAGTGATGTCATGTGTACATAGTAGATGGAGGTGACCTCACTGTTAATCTCTGGTCAGTGCACTGCAGGGCCAGTGTGGAGGAACTTGCGCCAGCCACGTGTAAAAAGATTGGGCGTCTAAATATTTAAATGCCAGGGGCGTTTCATCACCTCAGTGAAGGGGCAGAGCTTGCCTTGTTCACCCGACTAACACGTACTTTCTGCTGCCGTCGCCGCCGCTGCTGTTGTTGTTGGTGTTTGTTTGTTGTCAATGGTAACCCGCAGAAAACTGGCCCCACTGATCCCACTTCCTCCTCACCGCTGTTCCTTCCTGTATCCCGTGATGATTTGCAGGAGCTGCGGGAGATCCACAGCCGGCAGCAGCGTCAGAAACAGAAGGACCTGGAGGGAGACGCGCACACACTGACACACACGCACGCTCACATACACACTCCGAGCGAGAGGAAGTCCGCCGAGCTGCAGGAGAGCAGGTGAGACTGAAACACGTTCGAGTTCAGAGGTCGTGAATTTCATCCGAGCTGTTATATGAGAATGGGAAGTGTTGTTCTTACAATATACTGTGATCCATGAAAAGATTTGTATTTACTTAATAATGTGAAAATAAAGGAATTTTATCTTTCTCTGTCAAGTGGCAGGTTGTCATCAGAGGAAGGCGTGGCCTGGACGCACGAAGCAGGAAGCTCCGCCGCTGAAGTTTCTACCCCGTCCTCCACCTCTGCGCCCGATGCCTGGCTAAACCGGGTGACTCAGGAAGAGGAGGAGAGGAAAAGGAGGGGGATGGAGGAAGATGAGGAGGGCCGGAAGGGAGCGGGAACAGTAGACCAGAAGGAGGACGAGGGAAGGAGCAAGAAGGACATGCAGGATAAACTAAACAAGCTGTTCAGCCAGCCCGCGGACCCCTGGGCCTCAGCAGGTGTGTACGCATGCATGAAAAACAGGGACTGGTATGTGCTGGTGACCTGTGTTTTTTGTCATGGAACTAAACTGATGTACCCAATGTGGCATTTTCACTTATTCCCAGAGTTTCTGTCCCTTTTTCAAATCTGTACCCTTGATTAAGGCTCTTGAGACATTTAGAGGCAAGGGCAGGATTTAATAAGCAAAGCCTGTGCATCGCTTCTGGGTAAAGATGATTAGTGTGTGTGTCTATGTGTGTGTGAGAGAGAAAATCTGTGATCCATAAAGGAAAAATGAAGATCCTGCACAGTTTGAACTGAACTCTGATTTTAGTTGCTGCGAACACGGTGAGCTCTCGGGAACAAGGAGCATTATGTCCTTTCCATTAGAAACCATCAAGATTTTGACACAAATCTATGTTGTCTTGGATTTTGACAAACAACAGATTATAAAGGGGATTCTAGTCTTGAAAAGTCTTAAACAGCACTGAGTTCAGTTTCCTCAAAAAAAAAGCCTTAGAATGGAATTTAACATCTTAAATTACATTTATAAAAGCCTTAAATATTTTTCTCACTTGCTTTAATTTTAAAATGTTTCCAATTGCAGGCTTTCTGGTAAGGTTACATACTTATGAATTTAAGGTCGGGTTTGTGCAGTACAAGGCTCCTTGATCCTCATTTGTGGAGTTTCGGTCAGCACCATTAGAAACCTAAACAAATTAAACCTTGTTAAAATGGAAAGATGACCAATTAAGCTGCTTATCTGGGCCCAGGTGGTGTTGATTTAATTAATCGTATCATTAGGAGTTATCGTTGTACAGCACACTGCTGGTAAGTACTGAAACAAATATGACATGATATTAAACAGTCTTAGGCCACATGGACCCCACTGGTTTTCCATCCTTTCGCTGGTATGACTGCAAAACAGGTATTTAACTGAAATCTATGTGGTATCAAAAAGATTTTAAACATAGATTTAAGTGTTAAATGTCCCCTGTTTATTTACAGCAGAGAAGGCGCCAGGGCCCAGCCTGTTTGACCAGAAGGCGACAGCTGGTGGGTTCGAGCAGCAGCAGCAGCAGCAGCAGCAGCAGCAGCAGCAGCAGCAGCCAGTGAAGGTGGTCTACTACAGGGCTCTGTATCCGTTTGACGCTCGCAGCCATGATGAGATCAGTATCACTCCGGGTGATGTTATCATGGTATGTCAGTGCGTACCCACAAATGTCGTATCCATCCACCTAATTAAAAAAAAAAACATTATGATGATGGTGCAGACTTAGGTCGTTTGAGACTTAGCAGTTGCCGCCATGACAGTTTTAACAAAAGAAATTTAGTGTACAGTGAGTTCACCTTAAGTAAGTGCACCTCCGTCACTGAAGGACTAAAATACATAGAGTAATGTGTACATATAAGTGTGTGAACAGATTTTTTTTATTGCCCCTTTTTTCTTTATATGTGTCTTTGTGTGAATGTGTTTTTCTCTATTTGATTCTACCTTCTGTGTGTATGTGTGTGTGTGTGTGTGTGTGTGTGTGCATGTGTATGACAGTGTGGTGTGTGTATTAACTGTTTCCTCTCTCTCCTGCTGTGCAATCTGAAGGTGAAGGGGGAATGGGTAAGTTCTTACCCCCCCACCCGCCCAGTGTTGTGCCTTCACCAATCTATAGCCAGCACTCATTTGACCTTTTGCTGTCATCTCATGTCATCTCCATGTGAATTCATCTGCCAGCAGATGAATGTGTTTGGCTATTTTTACTATGATTTTTTTAAAATTTAATCAAGCCATTCTAATCACAGCTGTAAATGTTGTTATGCTTGTTTTGTTTTTCTACGCTCAATGTGAAAAGTGATTGTTGCTTAACTGTGAGCCAGAGAAACACAAACCTTCACAGTCTGACCTCTCCAAGTTAAAAAAACATAAAGGCGGCTTTGTTACACAAATACATACAAACAAGCCGTTATTACCATCAATGTCTCTGTGGACAAACCTCCACATAAATAAGGTCCCATTTCCTTGCAAAAAAACACTACATCATTCCAACCCGCAGCCCCGTCTCTCCCCACACTTGGCAGGTATACGTTCGAAATCTGCCAAACTGGCCTGTAAACAGATTTTACCGATGTGTTGTGTTGCAACCCCTGTTTTTTTGACATCGATGGGCTAAGCTGAGGCTTGTCCAGATTTGCTTTTAAAAAAAGAATCCATCACTGGTCCAACACAACAAGCAGTAAGTGTAATGTACTGCAAAGAAAATAAATGGAAAAAAGAAACTATATCTCCTAATCTGTTTGGAAGGGAACGATCACAGGTTTTACAGTGGTAGACAGGTAATTGAAAGGGTCCCTGTTCTTTATACGAGTCCTGCAGACATGAAACAAAACAGCCCTGGAACCACGGCAGAACATTGACATGAACAAATATCGAGTTCTCCAGTTTATTTTGATTATCCGTTAATTAGGTCATTCAGCTTCCAAGAATTCTGTCCTTAACAGCTGCTGCTGTCATGGATATTGTTGCTTACACCCAATGCCCTGTTCAACAGCAAATCTGAACACACAAATCTCTGTGAATCAGTGGCCCTGAATCTGCCTGTGTGCTCTGACTTTATCTTAATCCTGCACCTTTGCTCCGACAGGTGGACGAGTCCCAGACAGGTGAGCCTGGCTGGCTGGGAGGGGAGCTTAGGGGCAGGACCGGCTGGTTCCCGGCAAACTACGCGGAGCGGATACCCGACAGCGAAGCGCCGATCAGCCTGCGTGCCGCGGCCTCAGCCACGCCCGCCTCCGCCACCGCCTCTGCCTCCACCTCTGCTCAGCAGCCAATCGCCACACCTCCTCCAGCACCCGGACATGCCTCCTCCTCTGCATCCTCTGCCAACAGTAACTGGGCGGACTTCAGCACCACGTGAGTCCTGCTGATATTGTTAAATGAACTATGGAGACTTACACTAAAGTGTTATCAGTTTTCCTTTAAGGACAAAATAATTGAAACTGATGCTGCATAATATTTAATGTACTGACTCGTTTAGATAATATGAATAAAGGCATTTATTAGTCTTTCACTGAGTCCCAGTGTCATCAAACTTACTTAACTTTAACCTGCCATACTCCTCTAATGTATATTACTCATATGGGGGGCTGTATTTCCAGTTGGCCGTCAAATACAGCCAGCCAATCAGACAGCGAGGGATGGGACGCATGGCCAACAACCTCAACCAGTCAGAATCCGTCGCTCAGCGTTCCCTCGGCGCAGCTACGGCAACGCTCCGCCTTCACACCCGCCACCATGACAACAGGCTCCTCTCCTTCACCTGTACTGGGACAGGTAGCATATCTCTTTTGCTTTTTTTAGAATTTTTTAATTCATTGGGCTTTTTTTGTTTTGTTTTGGTTTTTTTTTTTGGTCCTGGACCTGAACTGTAAAAATGTTCCTTAAATAAAATCCTCTTCCAACCAGACTCTGCCTGCTCTTGGTAATAATGATTAGCTGCTATTAGCTGTTTCCACATGAACGTTCTTAACTGAGCTGCACGTTTGGCCGTGATTCTGTTTGTCAGGGGGAGAAGGTCGAGGGTCTTCAGGCTCAGGCCTTATATCCCTGGAGAGCAAAGAAGGACAACCACCTCAACTTCAACAAAAACGAGGTAGACGAGCATCTCTCCTCTGTTTTATCTTGGGCATTCATGTGTTTTTTGTTATATTATAATATAATATTCTCTTAGATATTCATTTTATTGTCTTTTTTGTGCTATACAAATCTTCAATGTTGGATCATTTGTTTAACTGAAGAGAAGTAACAGCATTATTGTTATTGTTAATGTAGATAATAACAGTGCTGGAGCAGCAGGACATGTGGTGGTTAGTGAACTGCAGACTGGACAGAGAGGCTGGTTCCCCAAAAGTTACGTCAGCTCATCTCCGCCACCATGACAACAGGCTCCTCTCCTTCACCTGTACTGGGACAGGTAGCATATCTCTTTTGCTTTTTTTAGAATTTTTTAATTCATTGGGCTTTTTTTGTTTTGTTTTGGTTTTTTTTTTTGGTCCTGGACCTGAACTGTAAAAATGTTCCTTAAATAAAATCCTCTTCCAACCAGACTCTGCCTGCTCTTGGTAATAATGATTAGCTGCTATTAGCTGTTTCCACATGAACGTTCTTAACTGAGCTGCACGTTTGGCCGTGATTCTGTTTGTCAGGGGGAGAAGGTCGAGGGTCTTCAGGCTCAGGCCTTATATCCCTGGAGAGCAAAGAAGGACAACCACCTCAACTTCAACAAAAACGAGGTAGACGAGCATCTCTCCTCTGTTTTATCTTGGGCATTCATGTGTTTTTTGTTATATTATAATATAATATTCTCTTAGATATTCATTTTTATTGTCTTTTTTTGTGCTATACAAATCTTCAATGTTGGATCATTTGTTTAACTGAAGAGAAGTAACAGCATTATTGTTATTGTTAATGTAGATAATAACAGTGCTGGAGCAGCAGGACATGTGGTGGTTAGGTGAACTGCAGACTGGACAGAGAGGCTGGTTCCCCAAAAGTTACGTCAAGCTCATATACGCCACCATGACAACAGGCTCCTCTCCTTCACCTGTACTGGGACAGGTAGCATATCTCTTTTGCTTTTTTAGAATTTTTTAATTCATTGGGCTTTTTTTGTTTTGTTTTGGTTTTTTTTTTTGGTCCTGGACCTGAACTGTAAAAATGTTCCTTAAATAAAATCCTCTTCCAACCAGACTCTGCCTGCTCTTGGTAATAATGATTAGCTGCTATTAGCTGTTTCCACATGAACGTTCTTAACTGAGCTGCACGTTTGGCCGTGATTCTGTTTGTCAGGGGGAGAAGGTCGAGGGTCTTCAGGCTCAGGCCTTATATCCCTGGAGAGCAAAGAAGGACAACCACCTCAACTTCAACAAAAACGAGGTAGACGAGCATCTCTCCTCTGTTTTATCTTGGGCATTCATGTGTTTTTTGTTATATTATAATATAATATTCTCTTAGATATTCATTTTTATTGTCTTTTTTTGTGCTATACAAATCTTCAATGTTGGATCATTTGTTTAACTGAAGAGAAGTAACAGCATTATTGTTATTGTTAATGTAGATAATAACAGTGCTGGAGCAGCAGGACATGTGGTGGTTAGGTGAACTGCAGACTGGACAGAGAGGCTGGTTCCCCAAAAGTTACGTCAAGCTCATCTCCGCCACCATGACGGCCCCCCCAGGTGCTGCAGCTCGCAGCAAAAACCCCAGGTGGGTTCAAAGGTTGCATTGAGTTGAAATTGGGTATATTAAGCTTCGGTTTCCAGGGTTCGGATCTGAATTCTAACATTTTGAAAAACTTCTCAGGACCAAACTGCTGCTTTAGCTTCACCATAGCGGTTGGCTTGGATCAAGAACCAACTGTTAGATTTCACTCTACTTTCTCAGCTTTACAGGTCTCATTTCTTGTCACATCTCACATCATTTCATCCCTCATCAGTAGGACTGTAGCTAAGTATCCACAGACATGACCTCCTAGGCCACTTTAGCTCTGAATACCAGTTATAATTGAGCTGAAACCAACTGATTGAGCCTGCAGAGGCCTGTCTGAACATCACCAGCTGGATAATCAAAACCCTCATAAACGGCTCAGTCGTGGGTTTTGACAAAATTAACTTTTAAAGACGTCGCCTGAAAAGATTTGTCAGTCCCAGGATGATTCTTGTTGAAGTAGAACTGTAGCAGATGTCATGGTTTTTTTGGCAAATTGAGGTCTTCATACCATTGATGGTATTGAGTTTTTTCAAAATGAAAAATAAGCTCATTTTATATCGTAAAACTGGCAAAAAAAAAGGCTTATTGAGTTTAATTTTTTTTTCTTATTCTTTTCTAGTGAGTCTGGAGTATCGGACAGCCCCCCCAATGGGAAACGACCCTCCCCTTCCCCAACAAAACCCTCTGAGTCCGGAGAAGGTACCACATGCAAACACATGCACATAGTTTTTAAAAAGGTCTGCGGGGTAGTTGTAACCGACTCTGTCTGCTCATCTTTGTGCGTCTGTGCAGAGTACGTGGCCATGTACACCTACGAGAGCAGCGAACAAGGGGACCTGAGCTTCCAGCAAGGAGACGTCGTCATGGTGACCAGGAAAGAAGGGGATTGGTGGACCGGCATGGTTGGGGGCAAGACAGGGGTTTTCCCGTCCAATTATGTCAAACCTCGAGACTCTGCGTCAGAGGTAAGAGCTAATTTAGAACAAAAATTTGGTTAAATTAAGTTGGGCAGGTGTTTTCTACACACACACACACACACACACACACACATCACGGGACAAGAGAAATATTTGAAATGATTGTTATTCTAAACTGTGTTTCTGTTTTTAGTCACTGGGACCAGCAGGAAAGACGGGAAGCCTGGGGAAGAAACCAGGTCAGTTTTCTCTTCCCCTGTAATGTAGTTTCATTAGAGCTGCCATAGCTTTATCTGCACCTTCTTCTCTTTTTTCAAATATTAATGTTTAGTGAAAGTCGTCGGTTATTCCAGGTCATCAGTATAAATTTAATTCACGTTTAGGCCATTGAAATTTCAAAATTAAAGCAATTATAAATATGAACATGTTATCTTGTTGCTGATCTGTTTTTCAACTTGAAATTTAAATGCATGTCAGACTCCCACAGACCAGGAGCAGAACTAACCCGCTCCTCCGTCCCTCTCCTCCCTCAGAGATCGCTCAGGTGATCGCCCCCTACAGCGCTACGGGAGCAGAACAGCTGACGTTAGCTCCTGGGCAGCTCATCCTCATCAGGAAAAAGAACCCGGGGGGCTGGTGGGAGGGCGAGCTCCAGGTAAATGGGCACAAAGTATATGCATAGAAATGAGGATCATGTTGACTTTGCATAGAAACAAGAAACTCTATATGACCAATAACCTCATGAACCTGTCACGTTACAGATCATCTGTTATCTCGGTTAATACTTAACATTGTTCTCATCTGAATTTGAAAGCATTATTAACGGCATGTATTTACTTCTATATTGTGTTTTACACTAACAGAAAGAGACTGTTGAGGTTATCACACAGTATAAGGGGAGTAAAGACGTTTTTTTGGGCATCAAGCCTAAATGATATTGTGTGTTCTGACTGGTTCAGGCCCGGGGGAAAAAGCGCCAGATTGGCTGGTTTCCGGCCAATTACGTGAAGCTGCTCAGTCCAAGCACCAGCAAGACGACACCCACAGAACCCACGCCTCCTAAACTGGCTCCTGCCAGCACAGGTATATACACACACACACACACACACACACACACACACACACACACACACACACACACAAACAAACAAACACATATACACACTGCACTACAAATGCAATTGTTTGCAAAAGTTTTGGTACCCCTGGGCAAATTACATATTATGTCGATGTTCATATATGACATAAACAACATGCAGTTAAACCTAAATAATGTCACTAAAACGTCGTGTACATTTTTTTTTGCTTTTTATTTTAGCTGAAATTGATTTTTTTGCATGTTTTTTGCTTTTCAAGAAACACAACATTTATAAAATACGAAACTGGTTTTTGTATTTATGAAGAGACTGAAAAGAATAAATTTGATGCCACCAAAATGAAAGCTGACATATAACTTGCCTTTAGCTAATGATGTGTACATTGGCAATACATTGTGACATTTGATTGAGACTTGAACACTAGTGAAAGCTTCTCTTCTGTAAATCTGACATAAATGTCTCAAGACACGAGGAGAATGTGAAAAGATTTAATGAGACCTGGACACTAGGAAAGAAAAAAAGAAGATGCAAAAAAAGGTGAAACCGTTAAAGTAAAGTTGTTTTTGTAAGTTGATACTAAAAGATTGCGTCACTGTCACACGTGACCTTAAAGCTCTTCTCCATCATGTCTGCCCCTGGCGCCGAAGCTCTGTGTCAGGTGATCGGCATGTACGACTATGTGGCCCAGAACGATGACGAGCTGGCCTTCCAGAAAGGTCAGGTGATCACGGTGCTCAACAAGGACGACTGCGACTGGTGGAAAGGGGAGCTCAACGGGAGGGAGGGTCTGTTTCCCAGCAACTACGTCAAACTCACCACGGACACCGACCCCAGCACACAGTGTGAGTGCACACGAACACACGCGCACATAAATGCACGCAGGCACGCGCGCACACACAATCTCAAGAGATTCACAGAACACACACACACACACACACACACAATGTATTAAAGTGAACATAATCTCAATGTAACACTCGCACAGTGACACTGAAACACTCTCTCGCTCCTCCACACACAAACACACACACACACACACACACACACACCCCAGAGCCAGGTGTGGAGATGCTGTCCCTCTCTCAGTCTTTGACCCCCCTCCCCCCCTCCCGAGTTGGTTTGACCTTTTGAACTTTCACCTTGACATTCCTTTGGGCCTCTTTGATAAACCTCCTGTTCATGCACCACCTCTGGGTGGTGTTTGTGTGTGTTTGTACGGAGTGTATGTGCATGCGTGTGTGTGTGCATATATGCGAGCATTAGTGTAAAAGTGTTTCCTCCTCCTCCTGCATGTGTCCCCTCAGCATGATCCACCATAGACCTAGAGTTTCTAGAGCAGAGTACTGACGCCGGCAGTAACTGATTCAAATGTGCAGAATAGTTAAAGCTAAACAATGGACTTGTGGGTATTTTTCTCACCATTGAGCCTTAGTGTGTTACTGCACAGAAATAGAAAGAGGTAAAATAAGATTCTGATGCAGACATATAAGGACACAGGAGCTCATGATGAACAGTCCCCCTACATGCATGAAGAATTTGATGCGAAGTACACAGGACACAGGTCACTGAGTTGAAAATCAAGCCGGATATTTTCTTCATAATTTTCCATATTATTGTTTATGGTAAGAGGAAAAATAGTCTTAAAGATATTGTAATCTTAATCTTAGACAAGTTATGAAACATTTGAAGTCGGTTGACCAAACAGTAACATGTTTAAGGAGACATTTACATTTGTACTTTCTCTGATGGGTCGTGGCTCATGTTAATGATTATTAACAATTAATGATTAATAAGTTACTGATTAACAGCTTACAAAATACAAAATTAATGTTTTTCCTCAATGAAAACTTCACACATTTACAACTTCCAACAGCTGACGACCGTTTATTTGCAGAACAAACCAAGTAGTATAATTTTGGTACTTAAGAGAAATTAAATTTGGGCTGAAGCTAAAAAAAAATTCATTTTTTAAATCAAATCTATTGATTTTAATATTTTTGGTTATCAATCCTTTAGATCATAAAATGGCACAAATTGTGGAAACTTCCTAAAATCTGACGCCTTTCAACTCAAAGAGAATCAGCAAGTTAATTTTTGCTTGATAATCGACTTAATCAGTTATCAGAATTGTTAGAGATCAACTTTCTGGCTATTTGATTAGTTGAGTAAAAAAAGAATAAATCTGTTAAAACGAATTCAGAAGAATAAACCCAGGAGTTCTGCACGGGGCACTTAAAACATATGATACAACAGGGGGTTGTTGTAACAGCAAATGTCAGTGCTGTTTAATGCAGATTTAAAGTCTTGCTGTTTTTTAATTTAAAAATGTAATGTGTTCAGAGGTGTCTGTTCAATTTAACCTCTCTTTAAAACACATTGACATCATGTGGTGAATAAAAAAAAAAAGGTGCTAGATCTGGTCATTTGTAAGCACTTTTTTTGTGTTTGGTTCAGTTTTAGATATTAAAGAGAAGGAAAGGGCAGCTGCATTTTACAGGTTTCAGTTATAACAGCTGCTTTTCCGACTTACCTTCTTTGTGTCTAAACAGTCACTGCATATGAAAACCAGCCTGCTACAAGCTTTGAACACCACAGGCTCAAGCTCTGTCGCTGCCCGCCCATGTGCCGCCTGCTCTGGACCCTCTAATTCTATGCTAGGCTAGACCACACCTCCACACTCTCTGCCTTGCTGCACGCTCCACCCACCTAGCACCCGATTGGTTGTCGTTGTTGTTGTACCTGTTGTTGTTGTTGTTGTTTTGTTTAGTTGTTTTTGTTGATGTTGTTGTTGTCGTCCTCTCTCTAGGATCATATCATTACCCAGAACCCCCCTCTCCTCAAAGCCCTCAAAGAGACCCACTAGGCCACGCCCACTAGGCCACTCAACCAATGGGACAGCACCAAGAGGTCACATGACCCGGAAATGGCGACTCTCCACCAATAGAAGCCAGAGAGAGAGAGAGAGAGAGAGACAGAAAGACAGACAGACAGACAGACAGACAGACAGACTGTAACATTAAAATACCCAGTGGGGGCCAGAACTCTGTCTATGCATGGCTCTGCCTGGACTTGGCCAAACTCTGTTTATCTAGGCTCTGGCTCCAAACAGCACTGTCCAACAGGAGGGAGATCAATAGTCAGGACTCCTCTCAAACTCTCCTCCTCCTACTCCTCCTCCTCCTTCCACTTCTCTCGCTCCCCCTCTCTTTCAGTCGGAAGGTGTTTTTAGACGAGGAGGGAAGGAGGAATATGGAGGAGAGGAGGTTAGAGGAGACGAGACTATTGAGCTCCTTTCCCCCATATTTGGACTGGTGAACATGTTTTGACTGGATCACAGCGACTGTATACACACACAACGCACTCATTCTCGCGCACACGTGTCCGCACAAGCACACACACACACACACACACACACACACACACACACACACATACAGCCCTGTCTTTGCGTGGTTAAGTGGATAGTGGGTCATTTTGTGGCTTCGTGGGAGAATCTATCATTAGAATCTGTAGCTCAGCTCATCCCCCTCCCTCCTTTTTTTATTTTCATTTCTTTTTTTTTCTTTTTTTGCTCCCATTGGTTCAGCAGCTTCATTCACCTTTCGGTCACAAGCATTGCCCCCCCCCCCCCCCCCCACTAACCCCTCCCCTCCCACAGCTTCACAGAAAGACCCACTATCTGCTGGAGGACAAGTCTCAATGTTAAAGTCTTGTACTCTCCTCTCTTCACCTCACTTCACCTCTCCTCTCCTCACCTCCTCTCTCCTCAATGCTAAAGACTCTTCCCTCCCCTTTCTTGCCACCCCCCAAAAAAAATCAAAAGGGGATGAAGGTAAAGAGAGGAGAGAAGGTGAGGCTGCATTGAGACGCGTCCCCGCAGAAGTTAAAGGCTAAGTTTCAACCCGCGCTGCTGCCTCCTCTCTATGGTTCTCCAGTTAGTCTCCTAGTGTCTCCTCCTGTCCGTCTCTGCTAGGAAAGTAGGTGAGGAGTCATAGAAGGGAGCGAGCAGTTGGAATGGGACTCAGCCCATAGCTCAGGGGCTCAGATGGAAAGCTATGCTGTAACAGCTTAGCATACGAGCTAACCAAACGACTCGCATACACAGCACACATGGTACAGAGTTTAGAGTATGCACACGACCTCACACAGATTTCTCACACACACTCACAGACACACACACACACACACACATATTTGAACACAGTGAAAATGGTTTTATCCGTAGTAGTTTAACATTCTGAACATGTATTAACGTTAAATGATCCGTTTTATTTTCTGTTGTTGCTGTTGTTGTTGTTGGGGTATTCTTTTTTTTTTTTTTTTTTTTTTTTCGTTTACATGTTCGTTGTTCTGTCTGTTGCTGTGATGAGATGCTGTCACACTGTTGAGGGCTAGACACTGACATGACAGACAGATTTGGTACTAAATACGTAGGGGTGGAACGATTTTGTGGTTTAAAAAAAAAAAGGAAGAGCTTTGGGAAATGTTCTGATTTTCTTTCTTGCTGAGAGTCAGATGAGAAGTTTTACACCGTCTTCACGACTGTAAATACGAAGCTAGAGCCAAGAGGTGATTCTTTCCACAGCTCAAAAATTATTCCTAAAAGCACCTTTTTAAATGACCATGTAACTCTAGTAAGACCACAACTTTGTCTTTTTTACTTTTCTGTTTATGCAGCGATCAAACAAACAATCCCACATGTTAGCGAGATGTACAGGTGTCGGTTTGTGCATTTTCTTCTGAGCGCTGGAATGAGCCAGGTGAGCAGCCCCGCCCCCAGCTTTAATGCTAAGTGAATCTAATCTACTTCTGGCTCCAGCGGTTTAGATCTTCACATTTCACATGCTGCAAGAAAGCAAAGAGAACACATTTTCCTGAATATCCAACTGTTCCTTTTAAATAGCTCAGCTGTGGTTTTTTTTTATTTTATTTTTTTGTTTGTTTTGTGTTTTTTTTTTAATTTGTGGGTCAGCGTCACAAGCTGTTGATAATTCTAGGTTTGTGCTTTTACCTCCGTGAATTTTTTCCAAACTGTGATGCATGTTTGAACGCGTTTTAGGTCACTGTCACCGAACTTCATGCACAAAAAAGCTGATTTTTAAGTCGACTTTTGGCCCTGCGCCCCTGCACTGCAAATACCTACTGTATCACAACAATCGTCAAAGTCGTTTCACCCCTACGAGATATTAGGGAAGGAACGTTGACCTGTGAAACGTTAGAACGTCTCCACCAGGGCACAGGGCTTAATGTACCCTGGTCTGGACGTGACATCTAGATCTACAGCATCCTTCTGTCGAGAGGCGACGAAAACCATCGGCAACTGTAGGAGTTAAAAAAAAACAAACTCCGTTACTTTCGTTTCACAGATCTGATTTTTTTGTTCACCACCTCTGTTTTTCGTGCGCCTCGCAGTGAGTTTTATTCATTTTGTTTCCCGGTAAATAAGCAGCCGAGCAGAAGAGCCACGTCTTTTTAGAGCCGAACCAAGTCGAAGTATAAAATTGACGTGCTTGTCATTATCACGCATGTCTGATTTACCAAGTCTGAGACAGATGGACTGACGCATCCGTACATACAGACAGAAGTAGACAGCACAGCCTCACTTTTTCAAAAAGTACACATCACATACTGTATATTAATGGTTACCATGGTGATGCCCCCCCATGTATCTTTGCCATTTCCCGCAGCGACGGAGCCATCCCTCTCTCTTTGTTCCCATAGCAACAGACTAGTATTATAGCGGTTGCCATATCAGATTTGTATTGTTTCTGTTTTGTTTTTGTTTATCCAGATGACAGTATTGTGATTTTAATGTTTACCTTCAGAAACACAAACAGTGAATGAAACTATAATTGAACTACGCAACTTTTTATACAACAAGCAATAGAGCTGTTATTATTATTATTATTATTATTATTATTATTATTATTATTATTTTTATTATTAGTAACATTGGCTCCTCGTGTGTCAGTATTGGTGGTGAAGCTTTGATTGGTTGATAAGTCAAAGACCATCTGTTGTTTAACAAAACTGAGGCTGGAGTTTTGGGAGTAGGGTTTCTGTTCTGTTTTGTTTTTGTTTTGTTTTGTTTTGTTATTTTATTTTTTAACAGATCCTGGTTCTCGTCAGTTTGGCAACCGATGGTCGAGACTCCTCCCAGTCAGAGTGAGCATATCAAGGTTAGAACAAAGGCCCGCCTACACCAGAGCCATGCTGGTCACGTGACCGACGATGACGCTCCAAACCGTCGCCACTTTTTGTTACCTTCAGCATTAAGTTGAAATCATCTGGGGGCTTGTAATGGATTCAGGTGGAAGCAGCACACACAGTACTGTACTTTACGTTTAGAACATTTTAACATTTATTAAATTTTAACCTTTTTTTTTTAACAAAACACACACAACACACCCACTCTGCTCTAAAGCATGGCTCTGGTCTAGTCTGGTTTGTTTAGGGGAAAAATTAAAAAGCTCCAAATGGCCTACGCTTAATCTGGCGAACGGTAATGGTCGATGCTTCATGCGGATATAAAGAGCAACTCTGATGAATGGACGAATGGATTAACAGCCAAGCCAAATGTAACCAGACTGCACTTGGTGTCTGTGTGTGCATGAATGATCCTGTGTCTGTCTCTGTTTTTGTGTGTGTGTGTGTGTGTGTGTGTGTGTGTGTGTGTGTGTGTGTGTGTGTGAGCGAGCAAGTGAGTGAGAATAAAGCATGAATGAGCAATTTTATGGATGTGAATGGTCAGATGGATACACAAAGGAATATAAAGGACGGCTGAATGGATGGATGGATGGATGAATGAAATGTACAGTATGTTAGTGTAGCATTAATAGTAAAAATGTCCTGAGGTTTTATTGGTGGAGATTTTGATGAAGCAGTGAATCTGATTGGTCCTGATGATTAAACGCTCTGAGACAGACTGCAGTCGACTGGCCTCGTTACTCTCTCTCTCACACACACACAAACACACACCACGTGTTTGCATCACTTCAGGGGACATTACTTTGACTTACACTAACGCAAACCTTAACCTACCTTTTCCCGCCTTAAACCTCAGAAGCCTTCCTGCTAAATTAGCATTTATATATAAAAGATTCAGTTTTACGCCCATGGGCCTGTTGTTATAACAGCTTTCCAAATAAATGTGTTTAAAGAGAACTAACCCTGAAATACTCTTTACATTAAATATTAAGTTTACTAATAGTGATTCATTTTACTTAAAGCTGCAGTGATCAGTATTGTACATTAACACTGAATCAAATGACTTCATCTAATGGGAAAGTTGAGGCTAGTTACCAACAACTCTGCAGCTGAAACAGGTCGTTTTCTTCCCCTTAGCGGCCAAAAAAAAACAAAATCGATGCAGCTTGAAAGTCACTTTAAAACCAGATCCAAAAGGCGAGAACATGTAGCAAAATACAGGTTTAGCAAGCTACTGATTAAATAACTTCAGCAGATCCTCATCACACCTTAATTTAATGTTGTTGGTGAGAAATTAGCTGATTCCACAGCAGCTCTGGGAGTGTAACAAATTGAGGTTATCTGCAGGCTAGTTTCAAAGGTATTAAAAAGTATTACATTTATTTTTGGAAACGTCTTAAATATGTGATTCTATCCAAAAAAGTGTGAAATATCCCCAGTGCCGTCGCCCCAGAGCTCTGAGCTTGTTTAAAATCAGTCCGTTATATAATCCCTCCGTCCGGTTTCCGCCCCTGATCCAGCTCGTGTTTAGAGATATGTATGTGTTCTTATATACACTCAGGAATCACTGACAAAGGTGTGACGCAAACATCAATAAATTTGCGCCGGCTTTCATTCTTTGGCCGTTCTGGTGTCAAAAAGGCGGCTTGGTGAATCCTGCAGAAACTCCCGCAGTTGTCGTGCATCTCACTAAGTTCTAGACTCAGTAGCATTAAAACTAATCTGGATCCAGTGTCAAATCTTGTTTCCTATTTTATTTTTTATATCTGAAATATCTGCATTTTCAAGGGAAAACATAAAAGAATCTGTTGTAATTTGAAAACTTTTAATCTGCATCTCTACCTAATGCTCTTACACACACTGTGGAGATCAGAGGGGGAATTACACGATGACAGTTACACTGAGCACAACATGGACTCACATTGAATTAAATGAAACTTTAGAAAAACAAAAGAAAGAGAGACGACAAACTCCTGACTCAGACACTCCTCCAGGCCAGTACCACTGTCAGCCCCACTGCCTCTTTGTTTACCTCAGGTATGTATGTTGCTGGTAACGTATTAATGCAGGTATAGTAGGATCATTTCTTTTTTTTCTTTCCTTCTTTAACCCCTTCCTTGCTTGAGGGCCTTGGATTGACGGCTGCACGTGCTGCTTGTGTGATGGTGTTTTTTGTTTTTGTTTTTCTTCCTCTTCCGTTTTCAGGGTGCGCCGACCTGCATCTGCTGGACATGCTGAGCCCCATGGAGAGGAAGAGGCAGGGCTACATCCACGAGCTGATCGTCACCGAGGAGAACTACGTCAACGACCTGCAGCTCGTCACAGAGGTGGGAGACGCCGACGCGTCACCTGCTCCCAGACACGGCAGCGCCGATAAAACCAGGACTAGATATCCACCAATTGGCTCGACTGCAAAGACAATTCATTTACTTTAAATACTTACATACTGCGAGTTCTTCGTTTTGGATTCTAGTTCATTCCAGATTCCGGTGGTAATAATTCCTCTGCCAAATATATTCCAGATTTTTAATTAGATTAGATGTCACAGGATGTTTTCACATTTGTAGTTTACATTAAAAGACAAAAAACCTTTGCCTTATTTTTCACAAACGACTGTGGGTAACAATGAAAGCTGATTAAAAGAATAACACCAATACATTGTATTGAGTTTAGATGAAGTCGTCAATTATATTTTAATAAAACCTACATTTATGTAAACAATTGACCCCCCCCCCCCCAGGTTCTTTTTTAGTAATGCAAACCTCCAGTAAATCTTAATAAGCGCATGTGTGATTACAGGAGACAAATCGAAGCTTTAGCGTTTAATAATCAATAATCATAGATTAACATTCACACAGAGCCCCCACGAGACGATAACATGCTGTTCACCCCTCAGTAAACCAATGATTCCTCAATGTGGGATTTGATATAAAATACAAAGTGTGAAAAATGTGTGTGTGTGTTTAGATTTTCCACAAACCTCTGCTGGAGTGCGAGCTGCTGACGGAGAAGGAGGTGGCCATGATCTTCGTCAACTGGAAGGAGCTCATCATGTGCAACATCAAGCTGCTCAAGTAAAGAGAAGCGCATGGTGTCTCACAAACATGCACACACACTAAAACTCACACTTGTGCACACGGGCCGGCGGCGGGTCTTATTTTTACGTTTTGTGCAGAACTATTTGCATCTGATGCACATTTGGATACAGTGGCTTTTATTCAGTTTTAAAAGAGATAACATTGGCCTGAACGCAGCTTTGCCTTGCAAAGTTCGACTGCTTTGAATGAAGCGCGGCGTAACAGAGAAACAGACCTGGGTCCTGAACTCTGTCTTCGCTGCCCAACCTTGAAACGCGACAGTGTGCTGCTTTGAAAATTTACACAAAAGTCAATGAGGTTTGGCATCTGAAGCTCAAAATTAATAGTTTATATCAAAGTATATTTGTTTTGGGCCTACATACGGTTAAATATCAATATAGAACCAGTTGAGTATTTGCTGCAGAGGCTCTTAGGTCTATTGACACTAGAGACCAACCCCCCCCGTTGTCCCCCTGACAGGGCTCTGAGGGTGAGGAAGAAGATGTCAGGAGATCGGATGCCGGTGAAGATGATCGGCGACATCCTGACCAACCAGCTGCCTCACATGCAGCCCTACATCAGGTCCTGACTCTCCCCCGATTTTAATCCTTTGGCCAGACTATAAACGGCCTGGGATTATTCCTGGTCCGCCTCTTTAAACGAGTTTTGAGCTGAGCGTCACTGACACCTCTCCTGATGTCTTCTCTGTTCGATCCCTTCGCTCAGGTTCTGCTCGTGTCAGCTGAACGGAGCCACGCTGATTCAGCAGAAAACCGACGACAACCCTGAGATCAAGGATTTCCTCAAGGTACCACACACGCGCGCGCACACACACACACTCGGAGTTAAGCGTTTTAGTTTGATTCATTCATAAGAAAAAAAACCTGCTTTAAATGAGGAAAAAGTAAGGATGTTACATTCTGATTAAAAGGCAAGTTTCACAGTGATTCAGTCAGGAATTGTCTTTAATCCACAACTATCATAATCCTAACAGCGTCATCATAATCTGATATTATGACGCAAACGGATCTAATAATTAAATAGGCAGCACTAAGCATTAATGCAGCTGTGTGACACTATCACGTGTTAATGTTTGTCGCTCGTAGTCTTTGCTACAGATTCCACTAAAACTTAGTTTGACCCACGTACTGAGGGTCTCAAACACCCAGACATCAGGGTCACGACCTGTGCCAGCTTCTGTAATGCTCTCTGTCTCTCTCTCGCTCATCCAGAGGTTAGCCATGGATCCCAGGTGTAAGGGGATGCCTCTGTCCAGTTTCCTGCTCAAACCCATGCAGAGAGTCACACGCTACCCGCTCATCATCAAGAACGTACGTTTCGTGCACAAAGACACACACACACACACACACACACACATACCTCACATACATTACAGGAACTGTGCGATGTGTAGACTTTCACTCCAACGACCATTTCATCTCAGCTTCTTGTCTTTCTGTCGTTAATATTTGCAGACGTTGGAAAACACTCCAGAATCGCATCCGGACCACAGCCACCTGAAAGCTGCTCTGGAGAAAGCAGAGGAGCTGTGTTCACAGGTGAGGACACACACAAACACACACACACACACACACAAATGTGAGCCATTTCTGACTTGAAATTAAAATGATGGAAGGTAAGGCTGATGGTGACTGTGTCATTTAATCATTTTACAGGTCCCTAAAATGTAAAAAAAGACAAAAATAAAACCCAAAAACAAAATGGAATAACTGTAGTGATATTACTCACCAGGAAACAAAATGCTTAAAGCGATTAAGAATTAGCTGTGCATACTTTTTTTGTTGAGGGTTGAATTTAAAGTTAAATTTAAGCCTCTTTAAGAACTTTTTAATACCACATGGAATAAAACATTACATTATTCAGTTAAATTAACACAAGCTGGATAATTGGCAGAAAAGTTTTCCTAAAGTCAAGACTTGATGGGCTGATGAGCTTCCAGCTAGAGCAGCTGCGGGTCTGACGATGCTGACCGATAAACCAACCATCACAATAATCCCAAGGTAATTTTACAGTGTGTTTGTTTTCAGGTGAACGAGGGCGTCAGGGAGAAGGAAAACTCGGATCGTCTGGAGTGGATTCAGGCTCACGTCCAGTGTGAAGGCCTGTCCGAGGTGACTGCAACGCACACACACACACACAGACCTGTGGTGATCCAGATACAGTGATAACATACACGTCTCTGCGGTGTGAATATTTCGGCCCTTCAGCAGAAACCTGACGGGGAAAAAGCAGAACGTGGTTCGGCGATTTCTTCAGATCTGTGTTTGTCCTTCTGTTCCTTTCCGAGCAGCATCAATGTAGGAAAATGTGAGAAATCCATAGGAGCAGAGGCTTCTCCAAGTTAAGGATGGAAATATCATTAATTTTGTACTTACATTTAACTATAATTTACAGAGGGCAGGTTGTATGAGTTTAGATGCTCTTATATTAAATCCTAATGTGTTTTGTCGAACCACGGCGACAAAATAACAAGAACAGACCGAGTCAGTTAAACAGAGAAAAAGAAAATCCTCCCCTTGTAAGTCGTGATGGGACTTTACCGCCATGTCTGACATTTTAACGACAACATTGTGAATTTGTCATCAGACACAAGAACAATTCTCCCTCCGTTCTCTGTCCTCTAGCAACTGGTGTTTAACTCGGTCACCAACTGTCTGGGTCCCAGGAAGTTCCTCCACAGCGGGAAGCTCTTCAAAGCCAAGAGCAGCAAGGAGCTCTACGGTTTCCTGTTCAACGACTTCCTGCTGCTGACGCAGGTGAGGCCCCCGACGCCACCGCGCCTCGCCCGCGGACGAAGGCTGCCCCGCCCCTCCGTCTCTGAACCCGCCTCTCTCTCTTTGCCCCCTCCCACAGGTGACCAAACCCCTGGGCTCGTCGGGCTCGGACAAAGTCTTCTCCTCCAAAACGCACCTGCAGTACCGCATGTACAAGACGGTGAGATGGCGGGGTGCCGACGCGCCCTCTCCCTACCGCTGAATGAAAACAGGATTGGAAAATATAATGTGGTTACTAAAGCAGTTTCGGAATAACCGGAGTGCAGTGTTCCAACCTTTCCCTCCTATTTGTCATGTGAACATAATTTTTTTTTATCATACCGTGTGTGGCACCCGTGTGTAACGTCCATGTGCGACGTCCGTGTGTCGGTGTGTGACGCATGTGTGCAGTGTGTGACGTCCATGTGTCCGTGTGTGACGCCCGTGTGTGTAACCCCTTAATGACTGAGCGTCCTCTGCCTCTTCCAGCCGATCTTCCTGAATGAAGTGTTGGTGAAGCTGCCGACGGACCCGTCGGGAGACGAGCCTCTGTTCCACATCTCCCACATAGACAGAGTTTACACGCTCAGAGCCGAGAGCATCAATGAAAGGTGATACAATCCCAAACCTGACACGTAGATTAAAGGAAAATCTTGTTTCCTACGTAGCAGAGTCGTATTTTTTATTGTTTAACCATCATTCCTATTGGTCACAGTAACATTTGACTATTGAGATCTTCTAATAACAAACAGAAGGTGGCTCAAGATATCTTTGCTGTCTTTTAGATTTAAAAGCATGTGATTTATTAATTTTTTGTGTGTGTGCTTGTGCAGGACGGCGTGGGTTCAGAAAATTAAAGCCGCCTCGGAGCTCTTCATCGAGACAGAGAAGAAGAAGAGAGAGAAAGCGTATCTGGGTACCTCTCCTCCTCTTTTTGTTCAAGCCGACAGGAAAACATTCAGACATTCAGAGTGATGGAAGTGTGTGATAGTCAATAACAGCATCTGACTTCCCCGTGTCTCCGCGTCTCAGTTCGTTCCCAGAGGGCCACGGGCATCGGTCGACTGATGGTCAACATCGTGGAGGGGATTGAGCTCAAACCCTGTCGCTCTCATGGTACGTGGACTTTTAACTGAGACGTCCAAAAGAGAAACGTTTCAGTCCCTTCCAACTCTGAAAATTGCCCATTAGCATCGTTAGCATCTCTCTTTAAAACCCTTTACCTTGCTTTTAACCAGTGATGCTCACTTGTTATAATGTTGAACGCCACAAATATTTACTGGAACATTTAAACATTCATCGGCAACGTAAATAACGTTTGTTTTCGTGGTGTGACTTTGCTTCTGAATCAGAATATACTTTTACTAGAAGCTCTAATTATGCAGAGCGGCCTGTTCAGAATATGTACATTATATTATTGGCTTATTGGATATTGTGTCACTGTAAAATGGCGGCTGTTAAAGGGAGGGTTTATATCACTAAAGTCTAATCTTAAACCTATGATATAGATTATAGCTAATGTATAATTATATTTTGTTTTATGAATCTGAATCATCGAGGTAAATATACTGTTATTAATTAAATGTAGTGGAGTCGGCAACTACAGATATTTTCAGTATCGATTAATCAACTGAGTGTTTTAATCAATTAATTGTTTTGTTGACAAAACATCAGTTGTAAAAAGATTTTGCTGATTTTACAATGAAATACGACAAAGAAAAGCAGCAGATCCTTTTTAGAAGCTAAAATGTTCACGTTTAACATTGAGTCAATGTCCTTAGTTACCTTCTAAATTTGGTCCGAAAATAAAATTAGACGAATCCACGACCAAACAAAGAGATCTCAGTCAGTAGAAGTTCTCCCTCATTAAATAACTTGTTTTTAAGCGTCTGAACTAAGAACTCCTGTCGTTGTTGTGTATCGTTAAACAAAAAGTCGTTCAGAGAGCAGAGTTTTACGTGAGCAGATTGAAAACCCGTTCGTGTTGTGTCTCCAGGTAAAAGTAACCCGTACTGTGAGGTGACCATGGGCTCCCAGTGCCATATCACGAAAACATTACAGGTACGATCATCGGTCCCACGCTTATGGCTTTTTTTTGTAATTTCATACTGTGTTACGTTATCGATTAGAGATTAAGGAGACATTTAAATGGGTTTAATAGTTTCTCTTCCATTATTTACTCATCACCGTGATCCTCCTTTAGAGATTAGTGAGAGTAAAATGGTGTAAAAAGCCAACGGAGCTTCGCCTTAAACGATCTCTGAGTCAAGGCCTCAGCTGCCGCTAACATCAAGCCATCTTCTCTCCGTGTTCCCTGTTTTCTCTCCGTCTTCTGTCCATCTTCTGTCCGTAGGACACGTTGAATCCTAAGTGGAACTCCAACTGTCAGTTTTTCATAAAGGACCTGGAACAGGACGTCCTCTGTGTCACGGTGTTCGAACGGGACCAGTTCTCCCCCGACGGTCGGTGATGATCAAACGAAAGATTTAAAGGATTTTTCCCTTTCAGATTATCTTCTCTCCATGATGGGATAAATAGTTTTGTTTTAAATTTTTCATCACTTCATCTCTTCGCCTTCCTCCTCCCTCAGACTTCCTGGGCAGGACGGAGATCCGGTTGGCTGAAATAAAGAAGGACCAGGGCTCCAAAGGACCAATCACGAAGCGGCTGCTGCTCCACGAGGTTCCCACGGGAGAGATTGTTGTCAGGCTGGACCTCCAGCTGTTTGAGGAACCGTAAAAACCAGAACAGGGCCATGCTGGACCGGACCGGACCGGACCGGATCGGACCGGACTGGACTGGATGGACAAGGAACAAAGACATGTGACGTGAACCCAACAGCTGGACTGGATCCGACTGGACGGGTCTGGTCTGGATTCCCTTAGTTTGGTCTGGTTCAGCTTCTTAGTGCTCATTAGCTGTTAGGAGGCTGGTTTCCCATCATTCTTTGGCCAGTCTGATCATGAAAAAAGGTGTTAATATAATATTGTGTGGTTAAAAAATCTTAAATTTACTGCAGAAACCCTTCAGGTTCACTGTCTATCACTTACTTTTAGGTAATTTGATTAACCTGGGAATTTACAAAACTATTGTATACTATAATCCCAGTCCAACATCATAAAATGATTTTACTGCCTTTTTTGTGTCCAAATTAAAATTCTAACACCTTTATTTTTTTAGTTTAAATTGAGAACATACGGAACATTTTTCTAAAAAAAATAAATAAATAAATACATTTTTAAAAAATCATCAAATTACCAACAACTAATGGACCAATACAGATAATCTGATTTGGTTTCTTGGGCCCAAACCCACTGGTAAAGCAGCCCCAACGAAGGCGTAATGATTTTTAAAAATATATTTGTAAAACACTTGCAACTGTCCTCACTGCTTGGTTCAGTTATTATATGGACTAACAAAGTGAGAGTCATCTGATCAGCAAAATATTAGTAGTATTAGTAGTATTTGTAGTACCTGTGTTTACATTTTAGTCAATCATTTAAAACTAGACTGAATGTAGACAACAGGGGGCAATGTGGCGAATCATCCCCCTTTCGGAAGCAGTTTCAATGAGTCCATGTTATTTCAGTGTGAATAAAGTGGACTAAAGAGCTTATCATCACAGCTTTAGACTAAATGTCCGTTACTGAGGCGAGACAAGTTTACCTGTATAGCCCCTTGCAACAAAAAGGTAATTCAAAGAGTTTTACTACAGGAGAAGTAAAGAAACATAAAACACATTTAAATAGGATGGAAGATATCAATATTGCACCTAAACTCATTTGTCTGCAGGTTCTCAAACTCCTAAAGTCTTCAAATGTATAGTTCCTGCCACAGAAGTCTCACACGCAGTAAATCTTCACGTCTTAAATTTTGTTTTAATGGTCTTGAAAACGTTGAAACTGTACAAGTTTAACGGAGCCATCCCACAATGGTAGATTTTAAAGGTCAAGACACACTTGATAGAAGCAGTTCTTGTGATCGAGACTTGCTAATACGTCAACTAGCTCAGGATGAACGATGTCGTGCTCCCGAGGAATGCAAATCCAAGGCCTGCTTCTATTCCAGTCCGGCCCGGTCCAGTCCAATCCGGCCGAGCCCGCCTCTGTCCCCGCTCGGTCCACCCGGTCCAGTCTGTTCCGGTCCAGTCCGGCCCTGTTGGGGATCAGCCAGGTCTTTACTGTTTTTACTCCCTTTGCTTCATCAGACAGTCTCACAGACACTCCAGTGACAATCCCAACCCTCTTTCTTTGTCCCGATGAACCCAAACCCGTGTGTGTGTGTGTGTGTGTGTGTGTGTGTGTGTGTGTGTGTGTGTGTGTGTGTGTGTGTGTGTGTGTGTGTGTGTGTGTGTATGTTTGTGTGTGTGTGTTTGTGTGTGTTTGTGAGTGTGTGTGTGTGTGCATGAGTGTGTGAGTGTGTGAGAGAGAGGCCGAGAGACAGAGAAAGACACAGACTGCCGGTTTCGGTTGCCGGTTTTACATGTCAGTGTGGACGGGCTAAATGATGGTACGGTTCAGTTTACGTTTTATTTTTTTATTTTTTACGTTGAGTCTTAAACACTCTCTCAGAATCTTAATATCAACCCTGGGGGGGCTTTCAGCTCTGAGGGACCGTGTGCAAAGGAAACGTTGACGTTTTGAACTTCCGGTCTGCTCCGACCCTCGCTGAACACTCGCAGGGCAAACCCAGAAAGTGCTAAATATGTACAGGTTTAAAGGAGATATGCTAACGATGCTAATAAGCTGAAACTATAGACTAAACTAAGACTCCAGCCCGATATGCGACAGGTGTCCGGTGTACATAAATTTAAAGACACGCCAAAAACGTCCCTTTTACATGTGTCAGTTATAATAAACAGGTGACAGCAAACAGGTGTGAAAGCTCATTTAAAATGAGGTGCTGTAAAGAAGAATGTCTTCTTTTTTTTTTTCCCTTTCGTATTTTTTGACGGGGGACACACACGGGGGTCGTAGTTTAAATCGATTGTTTTTTGTTTGTTTGTTTGTCACACATTCAACCTCTGTTGTTATGTTGCTGCCGTGTGGAGCTGTCACAGTGGCCGTCACCATGCAGGGAGTCAAAAACATGAAAGAATCAGGGATGGGGCGGGGGGGGGTAAGCTGGATCGGACAAGGGGCCCTCGAAACCATGCTAGGTACTACAGAAATGTATTTTTTTTTTTTTATAGGAACAGCGTTTTAGGTCATTTCCACACTCTGACCCTGAGGAATTTTACTGTGCATCAGCACTCCCAGCACTTTTAATCACAGACACTGTCGCCGATGTAAGAGCAGAGCGCGACGCGACGTGGTGCGACGTGGCGCGACGCGACGTGGCCGACGCGATGCCTCTGACACATGCCACGCGGCGGCCATTTTGAATCGTCAAAGTAGGAAACGCAACCCCGGAAGGCCAATCTTGGGCCGCTCCCATTGCAGAATAATCATGCGAAACACCAAAACCAGCAACGTGTTAGTCCGTCTCCCAGTGTTTTCTAACTTCTCTGTCCTGCCTCTAGCCGTCAACCCCGAGTCCACTGGTTCCTACTGAAGTCATAAACCTTTAAAAATAGCTCACAAATATTTTAGCTGTTTAGAAAAAAAAAAGGCTGAGTAAATTCCCAAAACTGATGGTCACTGTAGTTTTTAGCAAACGTAACTGAAACCAACAGGAGGAGACCAAGCGTTTGTTGGGGACTATTTTCAACAGCGGATAAATCCACATTTGGAGCTCTAGCGAGTATTAGTGGCAGCAGCAGGGTGTATGAGGGACTGAGTCATAATACACTACTGTTTGTGTGTGTTCATGGGGATGAAGGAAAATGGCATCCACTGTGGTTTTAGGACAACAATGGGGCTCTGTGGCACAAGAATATTTGGCTTTGAGTACATATGCAATAGTTGTGAGCAGGAGACATTCACTGCTGGTTTTGATCTTTCCAAGGGAGAATTATTTTAAATTAGAAAATTGTAGGATATCTCCAGAACTGTCCAATCAAATAACAAATGAGTCGTCATATCACAGAGTTCCCACTTGTTCCTGAAAGTTTTCCATGGTCCATTGTTTTCTGGATAGGAAGAAATGCAGTGAAATTGAGTTTATTATTGAGTTTATTTATTGAGTTATAATAAAATTAAAGTATCACAAATCTAACAGTTTTTTTTAACAGTGAAAGGCTCTAAGTAATATTTCCAACACCCTTTCTCAATAATCAGTTGAATAAAATAACAATCAGTTGTTCAATATTGCTATTTAAGTTTCCCATCTACCTTTCACCTTGACTGCAGAATCATAAGCTTAAAATTGGATGCTAACTTCAGCTTTTGTTGTTTTCTGAACCATTTGCATTTTTCAAGTTCAGGCTTCTGTAGTTATTGCAGTAACAGAAAAGTCAATGTGATTCAAAAGAAATATCCTGGAATTTTTTTTTTTTTTAAAGAGTAAAAAACCCATTAGCATTAGCTAGCTAGCAACTATGGGGACCTCAGATACAACTGCTTAAAATTGCTAAGAAATTAGCTAGCTAGTTAGCGATAGCCTGCCAAAGAGTCGGTCTGTGGCACCTCTCTATAGCCCCATATATAACATTATTGAAATAGGAACAATAATTCTAAAACTTTTTAGATCCGTTTTTTTATTTGTTTAGAAAAGGGAATATTAAATTCTTAAAATAATAAAATGTGTAGCTTTCTTAGCTGCTGCGTATTTTCCGGTGCCTTCACATAGGCGTTGTGTTAGCTTGTTTATGAGATGGTGACAAACAAAAGCCTACACAAATCGTAGTGTGACTAAAATTACCTTTGTCACTTGTCGCTTAAAAATAGCAAAAACCAACCATTTGCTATTTTTAAAGGGACAACAAAGCTAACACTTCGCATTTTGTTTACAGTTTTACTTCACAAATATAACAGCTTAATTTCATACGCATCTCATTTTCATATCATTTACTTGATTTCTTTTATTGAAAAAACAGACTCAGGAGCAAATTTGAAGTTGGTGATAATCTTCCACACAGACTTTTCCGAAAAAATAACGAACTTCAAAATGGCTGCCGCGTTCGCCAAGGGGATGGAAAAAAAACGCAGAGCTGTATATATGTTAGTTAGCTAGCTACTCGGCCGGGTAGTAAATTTAGTTTAGTCGTTTTTTAATTTTTAACGCCACAATCACAGTGACGTGCTGAATCACCACCGAGACGACCAATAGTTACCTTAGTGACCAGCCACTGTCCAATCAGACGCCACCGAGGCTCAGCCAGTCGCAGCATCTCGAACTGTGGAGGAAGGTGTGTGTGAATGTGTGTTTCCCCAGACTTAAGCTGATGATGATGATGATGATGATGGTGAGGATCGTCCCTGCCGGCCCCCTCCGTACTGTTCCACAGTACCCGACCCCGACCCCGACCCTGACCCTGTACCTAAACTAACCTAATCCAGTTGGAACCCGTTCTTACTGTCTACCTTCCAGGTTGTGTAAAATACTACTGCTATCTGAGAGTTAATATATGAGCGCCACGGGGGCCATAGAGCGAGCCTGCTGTTAATTATCACTGTAGAAGATGATGTACGTCGTTGTCTTTCAATGTTCAGAATAAACTTCAGTTGGACCAAGACATCGGGCATCGGCTTTGTTGGTTTCCTTGGCTTTTCTCGCAAAATTATTTTTTCAAATATAGTTGTCTTTCTGGAGATTCTTTTACCCTTTCAAATTTCTTAAAATCCTTCAAATTAGACAATTTGAGAAGGAAAACCATCCTGTGGTTGGACTTCATTAGAATCAAGTCCGGGAGCCAAAACGGTTGAAAAACCACTTGGTCGCATGGAAAAACATTCAGACTTTCTAATGCTTTTTATTCTATTTTTATTCTATTTTATTTTTTAAGTTTTTAAATTTTTAGTTTGCAATTATTTTTGCTCAAGTTATGAACAAGCAAAGGATATTAAAATATATGTAAATATATACAATATTTCGAAAGAAGTGCCTTTTTTCTATTACTCTAACTAAATATTGCGAAGCAATATTCTCAACATCAAAGATTTATTGAATGAAAATTGTTCATAAAAGAAAAATAATTAATGCAAGTTGTTTTTTTAACATGTTCTTTAAGACTTTTACAAGTCAGATTTCAAAATAAGATTAACATTTATAGGGAAATGTAAAGTTGTCAATAGTGTCTCAGTGCAGCCGATTCACAATGTCTGTCACGAAACCCTGATTATTCCATTTCAGCTGAATTGAACTGTTGAGCGTTTCTCTGCAGCAGTTCAACTCTCTGCCTTCGACATGTTGTTTTACTGTTGCAAGATAAAAAAAAAAGGTTAAAAAGAAGGAAAAAGTAGCCTCTTCTCTCCGTCACGTCTCTGGTCTGACAGACTCTTCCAGCTCTACCTCGGACCAGGACCAGGACTAGGTCCAGGTCCAGGTCCAGGCTCTGGTCCAGTGTGACTGACATGGCCTGTTTGAGCCCCTTCCTGCCCTCGGGGCTAAAATAACCTCAGGGCCTCACAGAGGCGCCGGGGTCAAGACACTAAGTGGGACACAACAGTTGCCTGGTGCACAGGCCCTCTGAGCCCCCCCGGGATGAACGACCCCCCCAGCTCTGACTGACTGTGAAGGGGAATGTGTGCTCCCCAGCTCTGCTTTGCTGGCACGTGCAATTAAAAAGGGGGCGTTGTCTTTACCTGGAACCAGCTGCGACCAAACACACAGATTTACCCACAAAGAAGCCGGAATTCAACCACCTTTTCCTTCAAAATAAAAGCGTATTGACCGGCACCATCTTACATCTGTTTCTGCCAGCTGATGAGTTGTTAGAAGCCCGATGAGAATCATAATATCATTTTAAGTATGTACTAATAATACACTCAGTCAAACTTTGTAACCAGGAGTAAATACTTTGTGCAGAGAGAAATGACCAAGTCATTCTCACAGATTAACTGTTCAATGGGAGCAAGAGTTATTGCTCTCGAACTGTATGACAACACACTACTAATGATTTACTACTTAAGCTCCATCGCTGAATTCCTATGAATGACGGCTCAAGACCTTCTCCTGTATATTTGATTAAGTTAAACTTGAGACTAGTTATTTATGTCCCATGTTTGGCACCACGCTCTAACTACAGTGTTGTTTTTATCCTCCGGTTTTACAATGATCAGCCGTAACACTGAAACCTGTTACAGGCAAATGCATCATATGTTTCTGTCCTTATCTCTTTTAACTTCTATTTATCTTCTGTTATATCCCATCCGAACCTTTATTTTGAAAGTCCCGCCTGGAAACGCCTCGACTCCTTGTCCTCGTCTTGACGCTAAAATCTTTAAAAGCTTCGCGCAAAGCGCTTTATGCAACAGTGAAATCTGCAGGGACGCAAGGTACAAAGCGGCGGAGACCGAACTATGTCCCTTAGCTGCCGAAGAAACCAAAGAAAAAGCGAGAGCGAGAGGAGAAAGGGACAGAAAGGGACAGTCCGTCGCGTTTCTGTGCGCTGGCTGAATTTGTACCTGCGGGCGGATTGTTTCGCTCGTTGATGGAAACGGCGACGCTGCCTCGCTGACGCAGAACTTGACTCAGGACATTCAGTTCTTTCACACGACGACCGGTCATTTCTCAAACTCTCCCTTTAAAACCCACAGAAATCAGGCGACAGACCGCATCTCTGCACATCTCGTCTTCTTTTCTCTCATTATAATTAAAACGGTCATGGCTGCTGCTTTGTTCAGAGGAGGATCAGGATTATGTCTGAGAGTAAGTACTTGTGTTTTTATTTTCTTCTGTCTGTGGTTACTTCAATTAGTTGCATGTATTCAGCCATGAAATTGAAGTATTCGGATACTTTGCATAAGCGAAAGTAAAAACTCAGCAATGTAACAATACCCATTAACATTACATTTAAAAGAGTTTAAAAGTATTTATTCTGCAGTAAAATGTGCCTTGTGCCTGATATATTATTATGTTGTATAATTATTAGTTTGGTGATACTGATACATTAGTATGTAAGCAGCATTTTACCGGTTGTAGCTTAAGGCTCTTTTAACTACTTTATATAAAGGCAGCGAGTTTAGTCTAGTGGTTCCCAACCTAGGAGGCAGGGCCCTACCAAGGGTCACACGATAAATCTTGGGGGTCGAGAGAGAATAAAAAAACACAAATTTGTATCAATTTTACCTGTTTTTTTTCATGTGTGATTTTTATCCCCTCTGTTATTTAAACGAAGTTTAAACAGGGAACAGACTGGACAGGGAAGAACAACCGGACACTGTTTTTGTTGAAGGGCTCACAAGCCACAAAAAAATGCGTATTATCTGATTGACTTTGTTGTTTTGTATTTAAAATCTCAACCTGAAAATGCCAAAATCTCCATCTGCAGTTAAGTGGAGTTGAAGTATAAAGTAACATGGAAATAAAATGGAAATATTCAAGTACCTAAATGTTTTTAAGTACAGTACTTGAGTAAATGTACTTGGTTACATTCCATCACAGTACTAGGTTGTTTCCTTTCTATATATACAAAATTTTAATTTTTTTTGATATGATAAGAAACATTAGTGTATTAAAGTTTAAACACTGTATCCGTGTGTTGCACGTTTGCTCCCCATTAACTGAACTAATCAGACCAGAACTAAGTTTGCCCCCTTGTGCATCCCAACGTTTGATTGTCTGTGTGTGTGTGTTTTCCAGTGTATTCACAGGGAGTTGTGTAGAGTTGCATGGAGGCCACAGGCGGCGGCTCAGTTCAGCTCCAAAGCGTCGGATGGGAAACCGCCAAGAAGAACCCACATAAGTAAGACGAACACTCGTCTGTCAGGTCTTTAACTCAAGTCTCAGTTGTCACTCTGTACTTGACGTCCCCATAATTATTTAAAATTTACACGAAGCGTAATCAGTGTTATCAGCAAATATCAGCAAATTAAATGCCTGAAAAATCAAAGAGCTCGATGCAAAAACCAAATAAAAATCCGATTTTCCTATAAAGTAGACCTGCTTGTTTATTTGCACAATATCCCACAATGCTCTGACAAAACGAGAGATGCTACATGGAGGCAAAATCTCTGGTTGTTGACATATTTATCTATGTATTGTGTTATCCCTCTACTCAGATTTTTGTAGTTTTTCAAACATCATATCACTGCATGTCTTGCTGACCCAGGTAACTTAAGTATTTCACGACGGGCTTCTGAAAAAATTAGATTTTTTTTTTTTTTTTTTTAATTCTCAACATGTGTCGTCCTTACCGGCAGAAAAGGCCAAACCCCAGCCGGCGGTAGACGTCGCTAAACTCCTGGAGCAGCTCTTCTCCCAAGAGAGGCCGGGCACAGCGCCCCCTGCTGCCGGTAAAGGTCAGCACAGCGAGGATGTTGCGTAGAGCAGAGAGCGGGGGTGGGGTTTTGTTTTTTTTCTTACCGTTCAAACAAGCAGGTGATGAAAATTTTCAGCTCCAACAGTGAAAATTTTACCTGCTGGTACTGTGGTCTAGAAATCAGGGTTAAGAAGATTCAAATTTGGGGATTTTCTTTTTGAGAGAGGAGAAATTTACCCAACCGCTCATCACACCGTACTTAAATGACCATGTACGGTGAATTCAGAAGGTTTGGGGCACTGAGTGTTGACTGATTGATGATGGAAAAGATCAATTTAAATGATGTTGTAAAAGTGAGCGGGTCCCAAAACTTCCCTGGATTCACTGTCGTTCGAGGCTTTTCTGGACAACCTGGGTTAGCAATATATATATTTTTATTTATTTATTTCTGCTCTACCTACAATTGAACACAGATTAAGGAACATGCTCTTGAGTTTCCTGAACAGTTGTTTGTATCAACTGAGTTGACAAGAACCGTTTATTGATTAAATCCCTCAAGCGCTGATTTGTTCTGCTTGTTTCACATCATTAATATTCTTTTTTTTTTTTTCCCCTTCTCTTCCTCATCCCTTCCTGATACAGCTCAACTTGCCTCCTCCATCGCTACCAAACCTATGGTAACCAAGGTCTCCACCTCAGCTGTTCCTCATTTGTCAAAGAAAGAGGCGGCAGTTCCCGTCTTCCCCGCTGCTTCTGGTATTTCCAAAACGGCTGCATCGACCTTTAGCACCTCGCCACTTTCCCCTCGACCGAAATCAGCGTCTCCTGAAAACCCAGAGCCCTCATTTTCCCCCGAAGCGCCTCAGCAGTCGCCCCTCGGTTTTATTCAGGACTTCGCCGCTGATGTTTCCACTGCGAGTGTCCCTGCAACCTCATCTTCTCCTCCAACTGGCACAGAGCCTGCATTGTCAGGATCAGGATCAGGAGCAGCTACGGCAGAATGCCAAACTTCAGCCGTAACAAGAGAAACCAAAATAGAAACGGCAGCAGGGGCAGCTGAATCCGCAGCCGATCCTCTACTGCCCTCATCAGACCACATGGTGGAGAAGGATGTAGAGAAGTCACCCGTTCCAGCTGCTACAGTGGAACCCTTGATGGAACCTACAGCAGAATCATCAGTAGAGCCCAGTGTTCTTTCTGTAGAAGCACTAGAAACTGGAGCTTCTGTCGCTGAAGCTCCAGTAGAGCCTATGATAGACGTCACAGTAGATACAACAGCTCAGGAAGTACTAATGAAAACCAAAGATTCAGCAGAGGTTGACAACTCGTACACTTCCACAGTAGAACCCTCAGTAGAAACGCCGATAGAGCCATTAGCACACACAAGCATCACTCCACCGGAAACAATAGAAAGTAAAGCTGCCGTTGTCAGTGGCAAAGTAGAGCCCAAAATAGAAGCTGAAGCAGATCAAGAGAGAGCAGTTAACGACTCGTACGGTGCAAAACAAGAACTCTTAATAGAAACTACAATGAAGTCGCCAGTAGACGCACTAGAAGCTAGACCAGTAGTAGATGCAACAGTAGAAGCCCCAGCCAGAGAGGCAGAAGCCAAAAGCATTGACACCTCACATGCTGTAGCAGAAGAGCCATTATTAGAACTTGAGGTAGAACCGTCAGTAGAGGCCTCTCCAGCCGCTGTTGTTGAAGGCACAGTGGAGCCCAAGAGTTCGGTGGAGTCTCTGAAGACGGATGAGCTCCTCCAGACAAAATCTATTCTCGATGTGGTAGAAACGAGCTTGGCCTCTGACCAGCCTACGGGAGTGAATGGAGACTCTACGCGGATCGAGGAGAAGGCAACCGAAGAGGAAGCCCTGACGCTAGAGTCAATGACTTTGGTAAAAGTCGAGGCTGAAGTTGGAAGTCTTGAAACGGAAGTCCTGCAGGAAGCAAGCGACCTGCTCGAGAGCGAAGCTGATGCAAGTGCGAAGAAGACGGAGTCAGAGGAAGTTGTTTTTGAGGACACAACAGAGGCTGAAGTTTTAGGTCTGGATGGTATTTCCGAAGCAAAAGATGCGATAGAAGCCGAGACCTCCGTCGTGTTGGAGGCCATGTTTGGCTCGGAGCAAGGGGCAAGGCAGCCAGCGGACACCCTGGCATCGCAGGATGAAACGATTGGTCAGGAGGTGGAAGAAGGTTCCGCAGAGCAGAAGGGAGGCGTCCTGGAGGCCATGTCCCTGGAGTCTGTGACGCTGGCGGAGGTTGAGGCCTCGCTTGGAACCCTGGCGAATGAGTCTCTGGGTGAAACCGCGGCTTACCTAGAGAATGAGGCTGAAATTCTCGCCGGAGAGCGAGCGATGGAGGCGGGGGAAGGAGAAGCTTCTGAAGAGATGATGGAGGCTCTGGATGCTGAGCCTCAGTCTCTGCCTGAAGCTGACAGTCTGACGGAGGATCTGCAAACAGACGCGCTGATCGAGGAGCTGCTCTTCACCGTTCCTGGGAACGTAGGAGGCGCAACCGAAGCCCTGATCAGTCAGGAGGCTGAAAAAACTAATATTTCAGATGGTAAGTTTAACTCGACTCGACGGCAATTTCTGTGAAATATCGGACTCCATCTTGGAGTTAAAACACAGTAAAATATGAACATACAGACATGATGCAAATATTGGTAGATTCAGTTTGACTTATACGTTCCAAGGACATAATTATCTCTGATGTCCATTGCAAATAAATGTCCATATATCCACTTAGAAATCAAAGGGAAAAAGACACGCCTTACAACTGCAGAACTTGCCCGACAATTAATCACATTTTAAGTTTCCTTCAGTATCAGATAAATCAAGTCATAGTTTTCTGTACAGTCGTGGGTTTATTGCAAACTGGAAGCGTTGAAAGCGTATTCAGTAGCCATTACATGGTGCCACAGTGCAAATAAATGTAGGCTTAAAAAAGACGGGGTTCAAGCTGTAGCACCAAGCGAAAATACTTCACTTCACTGAACTTTAAAAACCCTGGTTGTAACATAAAGAACCAGGTTGAAATTAAAAAAAAAAAACAAAAACAAAACAACTTCTTCCATTCTTCTGTTAAGTATTGAGCAACAGCTGGAAAGCTGACTAGCTTAGCTTAGCATAAAGACAAGAAGCAGTTGAAAAACGTAAGCTGGCAGAGCCTGTCCACAGGTTTTTTGATCCACAGAAGATATTGATTAAAACCAAAGTTTGGTGAAGCGGTAGATGGTTTAGAAGTGGAATCAGCTCTTGTCCTGCAGACCTTCAGCTTGCCTGTTTCTGGGGTTGTTACCACAGCGGCTGTAGAAACAGACGAATATCAAGCCTCTCCTGCCCCAGAGGAGGCGCCGCTGGGAGAGAAGACGGCGGAGGAGGGAGCGCCGGCGGATGAGGGTGCGGGGACACACACAGGTGAATATGCGCAGGCACACAGTCACTGGTCATATCGGACAATTTGGGCAGGACATGAACTACGGCCAATGCCGACGCTCGCCGTCACTGCCAGTAATAATGTTAGTTCCCATTAGCTGCACTCAAAGGCAGGAAGAAAAGACCCGGGCATCACAGCCTCCCTCCGCCTCCATCTCACACTGTGCCTCCCTGATCGCTCTCTCTGAGCTCTGTGGGGCCTCAGAGGGACGGTCACTTTCAGACAGTCTCTCCTTGAAGGTGTTCGTAGAGTAGCGCAGGCTTGTTTTCACAAAAAGTGACTGTTTGATTATTTCATAAAGTAATGGGAATTTCTTTTGGACACAGCTAAAACACATGAAGGGATGGTTTATAACATGTATTGTTTTCCATGTGTGTTCTTAAGATATGGATCCGGTCCAGAGACTCTTCCTGGAGAAGATCAGAGAATACAACAACATGCGCAGGTAGAGTGACAATGGAAGTTTCCTATTATGTTCAATAGAAAAAAGGTTCTGAACTGCTGGACCTGCCCCTGAGCAAACAATAGACACGTGGGGGGGTGTATTGCTGCATGTGTTAACGGCCTTGAGTGCTTTATTAATTCCACAGTAATTTTTAGATGATACAAGCCTCTGAAAGTAATTCGTTTTACATTTATCTGCTGTTTTATAAAATAAGATCCTGCGGTTTCCAAGATAAACTCAATTTATTTTAAAGGCTGCCAACACATTAGTTATTCAAAAAATGCTTAAAGGGAGATGTCCATTATTTACTTATTCTGCTGTTTCAGATGTGGTTGTTTTAAATAGACTCTGTGTGTTCCCATTTTACTTTGATTATTCTCATCTTAAATATTTTATGCTACAATTTGTTCAGGTCTTTTCTTGTAAAAGAGTTAATATATCTTAAGAGATTTACTGGTTATTTAAAGGTTCGGTAAGTCATTTTACCTCATGATTTATCTACTTGCAGTAAAATAGAAGTTAGAAGATAAAATCTGTGATGTGGAGGATAAATCAACCGAACAGCCAAGTCTTTTTCTTCTATCTCAACAACCCCCCCCCCCCCCCCGGTCCTCTCAGGTTGAACGGACGACCGGTGGAGGCAGAGGCAGATTACGAGAGGCGCCTGTCAGAGGAGACGGCCAAGCTCCAGAGGCTTTATGGAGGAGGAGACCTGAGCAGCTTCCCTCAGTTCACCTTCACCGGTGAGAAGGACACAGAGGCGGGCGGGGCTCAGTCAGAGATGCCCTAAGAATTGATTCACAACAATTCACATAAATGTCTGTTCCTGGAAGTAAATATCCATTTAAATTGCGCCTCAGATATTCCAGAAAAAATTAATTAAAAATTAGTCTTTCTTAAGAACCGGCATCAGAAAGAAAAGCCATTTCCTCCCATTGCAACGGTATAATAGGGATGTTTTTTAAAAAAAAAAAAAGGCTTGTAAGGTTATGAGAGAATAATATAAAAAAAATGTAGTAAATAAAAATAAAGAAATAAAAAATGTAGAGAAAACTTTCATTTTAAAGACAGCGTCTATGCTGACAAGTTATTAGTCGTCATCAGTTACAAGTGGTTTCCAGGGGATAATTTTAGGCATATTTGTGAGACTAACAAGAAATTGCAGAAATGTCAATAAAATGTTTTAGAAATGTATAAACGGTGTTGAAATTACATAGATTTTCCA
>CM029124.1:3255000-3342500 GCA_016859345.1 Istiophorus platypterus
CTCTCTCTCCCTGTCTATCCCTCTCTCTCTCTGTCTCTCCCTCTCTCTCTCCCTGTCTATCTCTATGTCTCTCTCTCTCTCTCCCTGTCTATCTCTATGTCTCTCTCTCTCTCCCTGTCTATCTCTATGTCTCTCTCTCTCTCCCTGTCTATCTCTATGTCTCTCTCTCTCTCCCTGTCTATCCCTCTCTCTCTCTGTCTCTCTCTCTCTCCCTGTCTATCTCTATGTCTCTCTCTCTCTCCCTGTCTATCCCTCTCTCTCTCTCTCCCTGTCTATCTCTATGTCTCTCTCTCTCTCCCTGTCTATCTCTATGTCTCTCTCTCTCTCCTCTCTCTCTCTCCCTGTCTATCTCTATGCGCCAGGCAGAGTTGGACCGAGGCCGGAAGTCGTTAGGTATATCTTCCCCGCTGTCTAAAACACGCCGCCCACACAGAGAAAACAAAACGCCTTGACCGAATGATGGCCGTTTCAAAAGCTGTCCGGCGTCATTGAGAAAGGCTGAAGATAGGCGCGTAGCGACGACCCCGCGGATGGCGAAGCAGTAAACGCGGGGACGTGTCCTGCAATATTCCTGTTGCGCCCAAAGATTTTAAATGTGGAGATATACTCATCTTCACAGCAGCCGTTTTGTTTGTAGCGTATGGCTTGGTAATAATTGTATTATGCGCATCTTCATGAAGGGGAATCCTCAAATCGTCTACCGAGGATAAATAGGAGGAATGTTCACCTGTCATGAGGGGGCCGATAAATGGTTAGGTGTTTCTATTTTCGTGAGGTTTTACGTTCCATTGTCCCATCACATATAGCAAACAGATGCATGGTGTATGCAAACAGGTGATAAATGCCAGCTTGGATTTTGTTTAGCGGACCTAGTTTTGCCTCACAAGAGGCCGGGGTTGAAGTGGTGTGGTGACCAATGGAGGATACTGGTGTTAATCAAATGGTTCTCTGGGATGTGGAGGTGGTGGGGATGAGGATGAACTGTTAACATGGGGGGAAGATGTTGTTTTTTTTGGTTTATTTGTTTTTTTCACTTCACAGGTCAATGTTAATACCTCAGTTAACCGTTCAGAGACAGTAAACGCTGGCCTGTTGATTATCTTAGGGGTCAGAGGGGAATTTGTACCCAGGACTAGGCCTGTGTTAACCAATCACCACGCTGGTGGGTCCCCTCGTGGTTTTCCACCACAGCAGCAGACAAAGCAAATGAAGACATTTATTGTGGCGTCATGATGTGTACTAGAGAAACATTCTGCATGAAAGATGTAATAAAACCTCTTGCAGTATTGCCAAATAATCCTCTGAAGCCAGCTTTTACCACATGACAGAGCAAAGCAATTCAATACAGACTTATCAAATCTGCTCGGAGTTATCAGATAAACCAGCATGGAGGAGTTAGATTGGGGGAAGGTTATCATAGATGTTTTCTACCAAAGACATAGCAGCCGGTACTGATTCTCTGAAAGTCATCAGGTATTGTTGTAAGGAGTTCATGAATAATACGTTTCCACACATTTGTGACCGCGTTTTTTGTCGAGTGTGGTGGTATCAAACTGAATGTTCAACAGCGCCTCCTCCGGCTGCTTCAGAAAAAAAGTTCAGTAGGTGAAAGCAGTCTCAATGCTGCAGAATTAGATTGTGGCAATTTATTGGCTATGTCTTGCATTTTGGGATTATCTTACCTGTGATTTACCTGTGATAATGTTTCATGTGTAACCAGGCCTAATGGAAGGATAATCGTACTTGGAAAGTGTTATACTAAATTACTAGGAGTTCTGAATGTTCTAACTCAATATGCTCTTCCTCACTCATTGCAGTTTAGAAAACAATTCTATCAAATGAGAACAGTGACCAGAACCAATGACTTCTTACCAAAAGGTTAATCTGAGATCAATTCAGCCATTATGCTGTAGAAAAGGAAATTCATGCACTTATTTCAGCCTTTGTTGGCGGTAAATCACTAATTATCTTTTCGGAATTTACAGGGTATTCACTCTTCAGCTCTCTAATGGGCAGCTTAGTGTAATGTTACTGTATTGTGTCTTTATTTACTTGATATTCAGGTTATTTATTTTAATTGTCTGATAAAACTGTGTACCGGGACACTTCAGAAAAACAGCACATGAAATCATTGGCAGGTGTACATCACATCAATAGCTTCTGGAGGTGACCTGTGACTTTAGAATCTTTTACCACTGCGTTAATAATTTAATCCGCAGTTCTTTAGATGCATTAATGAAACAACCTCAAATAAACTGAATGCAAAATTGATGATGATCAATTATTTTTTCTTACATTTTGTTTGATATTGCTACCCCTCAATGAAACTTATCTAACTTTCATCTGAAAAAGACCAAGGCGAGCATCAGTCAATTTAACTTTCGTTATGCATGAATGAAAAGAGAAACTTCGGCCGAATTTGCACCAGAAACTTTGGTGGCTCCTTTATTGTCTTCTCTTCAAATCAAAAAGAACAATGATGGTGCCCATTCATTATCCAATTCGCGCCAGTTGTAAAAATAAAAACAATTGCGCAGAGAACTTCCATACTAAAATTTAATTCATAGAAATTGCTTTTTAAGAAAAAGTGTAACTAGCCTGTAAAGGGCAAAAAGAGTGCATTAAAATAAACTTCATTCATTTGATATAATGTGAAAGGACACAGAGGTTATTGGCTCCTCCAGGGCCATGAAAGTGACAGCCATTAGCCTTTATGATACCTGAAATATTTGTCAGTGGGGCGATACCACAATGCTGAAGACTATAATTGCCGATTGATGACGCCGGTGATTGTTATAGTTTAATATTTTTCCAGGAGCAGCTGTGTGACAGCGGGTATTGATGGGGGAGGGCTAGTCAGGGCCCTGATGCCGTCCCATCATCTGACGCAAATCACTGACTGTAGAGGGATTAGGTCTGTTTTAACCCCAGCGCTGAAGGATGTATTATACGGTTGTCCTGTGCTGCTGGGCAGCAGTACTGCATGTGGCAGAGTTCCGTGCAACCACCTGTGTGTCGACCTACACGGTGCAAGGCCTGTTTGCCTGCTAATGTTAAATAAATATTTATACGGCGGAAAACTAAACTTTCTCTAAGGAACTCTGATAATCAATATACTAAGCCTGGGCTAACTACCAACAGGTTTAACCAGTTGGCTCGCAGATTAAATTCTGATCAGGTTTTACACCTTGGCTTTTTAAAACCGATATCAGTATTTTTGTGTATTATTCTATTGTCAATATTAATTTTGGCAAGGCGCTAGTATAAATGACAATTACAATACAATCTTTTAGAGATTAGATGCGTATCCACTGTTTAATATAAATTAAATACTGTCAGCTTCTTTAACATTATTTTTTATTATCATCATTATTATCATTATTATTATTATAATTAATATTTGCAGCCTTGCTGCATGAATATGATCAAAATAGAATAATAATTACCAACTAATTTGACAGTATCAAGTACTACCGCAAGAAAAAATTTAAAAAAATATACTTTCAAAAATCCTCGAAATGTTGTTACTTAAATCTATTGACCGACAGTAATTTGGCTTAAGAGACTCTTTAATCTACCTATATACTAAGTTGTCGTCTTTTACATTTATTATAATAGAAGACAATATTTTAAAACTTTCTACGAAAAACACTAGAGGGTCTTTTGCAGGAACCTACGGTTGTTTGTATTTGCCCTCAAATTAAAACCTCATGTAAGTGTTGCTTTGGCTAAATATAACAATTTTACAATTTGAATGAACTACTCTGAGTCTTACGGATGCTGTGATATCTTTGAGCTGATTCTCTGGTGAGAAAACCAAAAACCAGTGCATTATGAATCTCCCAGTTGCCTGTAAGCTTTTCTGTGTTATTACTGATGATGAAACTGAATTTTCGTTATAATTTGCATTGGAAGGTGTTAGAAGGTCTATAAACCCAGGAAAAAACTTATCCAGAGCACTGTATTTAACAGATAGAACAAGTCAATCTGCCAATTATTTATTTATATATTTTATTGTGTGTGTGTTATTATATTATAATTAATCAGTGTCGTTTATATATAACTTCAAGCGAAATACGAAATAGTGTTTTCAGGTGCTTATTTGTTATCAACCAATGAAGTCCATAAGACAGTTTACTATAATAGAAAGGGCTGAAGATATGGCCAATCCTCTGTTGAGAAAAACTGAGACCATCCAAATCTGTATTTCTGTTTAAAAAAAATTGATATAAATGATTAATCGATTATAAGAATATTTGCAGATAAACTGATTAATGGTTTCGCCTCCTGCTGAATGAATGTTAACTAACAGTCTGTTTGTAAAGATGCTTGCAGATGTATACCGGACATGGGCATAAAAATCTTGTTAAGGCGAAACCATGAGTTCGGTTGATGCTTTGAAGGCGGCGACAAGACGGTGATGATGAGAGTGGTGGTGGTGGTGGTGGTGGTGGTGGTGGTGGTGGTGGTGGTGGTGGTGGTGGTGGTGGTGGTGGTGGTGGTGGTGGTGGTGGTGGTGGTGGTGGTGGTGGTGGTGGTGGTGGTGGTGGTGGTGGTGGTGGTGGTGGTGGTGGTGGTGGTGGTGGTGGTGGTGGTGGTGGTGGTGGTGGTGGTGGTGGTGGTGGTGGTGGTGGTGGTGGTGGTGGTGGTGGTGGTGGTGGTGGTGGTGGTGGTGGTGGTGGTGGTGGTGGTGGTGGTGGTGGTGGTGGTGGTGGTGGTGGTGGTGGTGGTGGTGGTGGTGGTGGTGGTGGTGGTGGTGGTGGTGGTGGTGGTGGTGGTGGTGGTGGTGGTGGTGGTGGTGGTGGTGGTGGTGGTGGTGGTGGTGGTGGTGGTGGTGGTGGTGGTGGTGGTGGTGGTGGTGGTGGTGGTGGTGGTGGTGGTGGTGGTGGTGGTGGTGGTGGTGGTGGTGGTGGTGGTGGTGGTGGTGGTGGTGGTGGTGGTGGTGGTGGTGGTGGTGGTGGTGGTGGTGGTGGTGGTGGTGGTGGTGGTGGTGGTGGTGGTGGTGGTGGTGGTGGTGGTGGTGGTGGTGGTGGTGGTGGTGGTGGTGGTGGTGGTGGTGGTGGTGGTGGTGGTGGTGGTGGTGGTGGTGGTGGTGGTGGTGGTGGTGGTGGTGGTGGTGGTGGTGGTGGTGGTGGTGGTGGTGGTGGTGGTGGTGGTGGTGGTGGTGGTGGTGGTGGTGGTGGTGGTGGTGGTGGTGGTGGTGGTGGTGGTGGTGGTGGTGGTGGTGGTGGTGGTGGTGGTGGTGGTGGTGGTGGTGGTGGTGGTGGTGGTGGTGGTGGTGGTGGTGGTGGTGGTGGTGGTGGTGGTGGTGGTGGTGGTGGTGGTGGTGGTGGTGGTGGTGGTGGTGGTGGTGGTGGTGGTGGTGGTGGTGGTGGTGGTGGTGGTGGTGGTGGTGGTGGTGGTGGTGGTGGTGGTGGTGGTGGTGGTGGTGGTGGTGGTGGTGGTGGTGGTGGTGGTGGTGGTGGTGGTGGTGGTGGTGGTGGTGGTGGTGGTGGTGGTGGTGGTGGTGGTGGTGGTGGTGGTGGTGGTGGTGGTGGTGGTGGTGGTGGTGGTGGTGGTGGTGGTGGTGGTGGTGGTGGTGGTGGTGGTGGTGGTGGTGGTGGTGGTGGTGGTGGTGGTGGTGGTGGTGGTGGTGGTGGTGGTGGTGGTGGTGGTGGTGGTGGTGGTGGTGGTGGTGGTGGTGGTGGTGGTGGTGGTGGTGGTGGTGGTGGTGGTGGTGGTGGTGGTGGTGGTGGTGGTGGTGGTGGTGGTGGTGGTGGTGGTGGTGGTGGTGGTGGTGGTGGTGGTGGTGGTGGTGGTGGTGGTGGTGGTGGTGGTGGTGGTGGTGGTGGTGGTGGTGGTGGTGGTGGTGGTGGTGGTGGTGGTGGTGGTGGTGGTGGTGGTGGTGGTGGTGGTGGTGGTGGTGGTGGTGGTGGTGGTGGTGGTGGTGGTGGTGGTGGTGGTGGTGGTGGTGGTGGTGGTGGTGGTGGTGGTGGTGGTGGTGGTGGTGGTGGTGGTGGTGGTGGTGGTGGTGGTGGTGGTGGTGGTGGTGGTGGTGGTGGTGGTGGTGGTGGTGGTGGTGGTGGTGGTGGTGGTGGTGGTGGTGGTGGTGGTGGTGGTGGTGGTGGTGGTGGTGGTGGTGGTGGTGGTGGTGGTGGTGGTGGTGGTGGTGGTGGTGGTGGTGGTGGTGGTGGTGGTGGTGGTGGTGGTGGTGGTGGTGGTGGTGGTGGTGGTGGTGGTGGTGGTGGTGGTGGTGGTGGTGGTGGTGGTGGTGGTGGTGGTGGTGGTGGTGGTGGTGGTGGTGGTGGTGGTGGTGGTGGTGGTGGTGGTGGTGGTGGTGGTGGTGGTGGTGGTGGTGGTGGTGGTGGTGGTGGTGGTGGTGGTGGTGGTGGTGGTGGTGGTGGTGGTGGTGGTGGTGGTGGTGGTGGTGGTGGTGGTGGTGGTGGTGGTGGTGGTGGTGGTGGTGGTGGTGGTGGTGGTGGTGGTGGTGGTGGTGGTGGTGGTGGTGGTGGTGGTGGTGGTGGTGGTGGTGGTGGTGGTGGTGGTGGTGGTGGTGGTGGTGGTGGTGGTGCTGTCCTTCAGAGGAGACTGAAGCCCTGTGAGAAAATGATTCATCGTTGGAAGCCACACAAGCTTGTATTAAGTGTTTATTATTTTTTTTAGGGGGATTAAATGAGCTCTTGTAACTAGAACTGAAATGATTATGAGATTAGAGCCCAACCAATGCTGGATATTTGAGGCCAATGCCAATTTTAGGGAGTTAAAAAAAAAAAACAAAACAATATTGATACAGCGGTCTGGATTTCTTTATATAGTGACAGTGTTAGTTTTATGTGTCATGCTTATCTAATGTTACCAGCACTGACACTGGGACACTGACATGTGATACATGACAGGTTCACAAGTCACAGCTACGCTGCCACAATGTCGAAAAAAGTCGACCGTCTGGATTTATCTCAAAATCTGTGAGGATGATTATCAAAAAGTAAAGGGCCAGAAAAGCCAAAGGAAGCTGATTGGGCTAAATCAGTCGGACTCTATGGTAGATTAATCAGTAGTTACCATGTCAAACTTCCAATTGCCATGATAATTTAATATAATTAAAGTTATTTGTAAAATAATAATAGCAATTACTGTGGATTTCTAGAAACATGGTTAGTCCTTCACATTGGTCCAGATCTAAATATCTCAACAACTATCAAATAAATTACCTTGGAATTTTCACAGACATCCATGATGCCAATATTGTCGATGCTAACTACTTTGATGATTCCCCTGATTTTTCCTGTAGTGCCATCAGCAGGACAAACTTTTAACTTATCCAGCAAAATGTCTTAACATATGCTAAAATGTTTTGTCATGAAGTTTGGTGCCAACATTAATGGATCCCAGATGATGAACTGTGATAGTTTTGTTGATCCCCATCGTCTGGTCAGAGATTCAGTTCATCCAGTATATTTGTTTATGATCATAAAACCACAAAACACACATCATCATCAGTTTCAGCTGTAATCGTGTTTAGTGCTATTTAGCAAATGTTAGCATGGTTACGGACAAATCTAAGGCGTTGGCAAAAGTTTCACCTGCTGAAAATCCGCGTGTTAACACCATCATTGTGAGCATGTTAGCATGCTGACATTAGCATTTAACAGTTGAGCCTCTCTGAGCTGCTATCATGATGATGACAAAATAAGTCAGTTGAAAACATCACCTTTAGCTGCTGTAGCATGTGACACTCCTTTTGATATAATTTATATTTTACTCTTATAGACAAGACAAGACATGTATATAAATTTCAATATATATATAGAACATGATATATTAGATATATACTATATTAGAGAATTGTTGGCTGCGGGGACAATAAACTTTAACCTCATACACGTACCCCATCTGATATTGAACATACAGTGTCTTAATTATTGACTGATGAACAAAATATATAACTATATAGCAACTATAACACTAGTACTGTGAAATTTTTGGATTGGGCAGCGCAGACGTTCGTTTAATAAGGTGCAAATTAAAAGTGATGGTGCGGCAGCCAACACACAGCTTAGGGATTTTACCAGACATGATGCAGTAAATATAGTTTTTGTGTTGACTCAGATATGAGCAGCCATTCTGTGACTCACGTTAATTAAAGAAACCCTGAATTTCTCTGCTGCAGGAGGGCTTACCTCGTGTTTTTAAGTGTTTCTTCAAAAAAGGGAAAATGTTTACTTGTTTATAAATATGTTGAGATCCTCTGCTCAGACCCTGACGATGCTTTTAAGCAGAAGCTTTTCTAGCAGCAGCTTTGTCTGTGTCAGTGACTTGAGGCTTATGAATGGAGCAATAAAGGATGTGACCTAAATAACATATTCTTAGACCCATTATACATCAGAACGGTTTTGCATGAACAGTCAGTTTGCCAAAGGAACACGCTGTAATACACAGGTTGTTCCCATGTTAAAGGTTCCTGTTTCTAAAACTGTCTTCTAATGTTAATGCACTGTTACTTCGAATATCATGAAAAAAACAAATTATGGCATTCACGTTTTATTTGTGACATACTAAAAGTTGTCACTTTACTAGGTACACTTTGGGAAAAATAAGACTATAATATTCTGTTTTTGCAGGTGTTGGTTTAACTTTGTCGTTTTAAAGGCTGCAGTTGCTGATGAACTGTGTCATACTGAAAGTGTTTCTAATATTTTGTCTACCGCATTTATAATAGTGTAGAGAACAGTGGAATACAATTCAAAAGCAATGGTCGCAATGAAGTGTACAAACCACAATTACTTTTATTATTTAGATAATTGCCTAATTAAGGATGGGTTGTATTAAAAACTTTCCAAAGATCAAATCATCTTCCCTCCTCATATCTCTTTTACTGAAGTTTCCCTAAGTAAGACTGGGTTGAAGGACCTCTGACCTCTGACCTTTGTCCTCCTTGCAGAGAAGGGCAGATTTCCTGTTGGTTATCAAGAGAAAATCACAAAGATTTAGAATATGTAGAATTTCATCATTCACCAGGAATGTATTCATAAGATTTTTAAGACATGGTCTCATGTTCTGTTTTCCTGACATTGCTGAGTTTCTTGGCATGTTTCTTGAATGCCTCGCGCTGGTGATAGAAACACAGCGTTTCACCTTTTTGAGAAAACACATCCCACACTTAAGAATGTTTTCATTAGCCTGGCAACAATAGCGGGAGCGTTGACAAGTTATTCCAAGGTCAAAGTTCATATCTACACTCCTTTTTCTTGGGGGGGGGGGGGGTGTTACTGCATGTCCCCTCTGAAAGCAGATTCTTGTATCTCAGAGTTACAGTCAATTGAAAAGAACAAAGAACCCATTCATTCTTCCTCTTTCCCGTTTTAGCTCAATTAAATAAAGTCATTCGGATAACAATTGATTGCACATGTGGAGGAGTCATGTGTCTGTCTTTCTAGGGTAATTTTATCTGTAAGAACTACAGAGAAAGGAGAGGACATCAGGAGCTGCTTTTTGTAACTTTTCCAGCTTCATGCAGATTTCCAGCTGAAGTTAAACTGAGGGGATGTTGTTTTTAATCTCTGCTCACAGATCGCAGCTGAGGATAAACTGAGTCATTCCTTCTACCAGTTTGTGTCTGAAAAATGCAAAAAATTTTACATGTTGATCATATAGAAAACATTTCATGTCACAAACCACACAGTATGTGACCAAATATGTTTTTTTTTTTATCATGTAATGGGATAACTTTGGCATTTCTATTGGTATGGATGGACAACCGACCAGGCCTATCAGAAACAGGCTCAGGGGTCTTAGACGTCAGGGAGCTTCTGGGTGAATAACTGCTAATATTTCTTGTTTTAAAATCATAAGAGTTCAGAGATACAGAATGACCAGAAAGAGATGCAAAACAACCAAAAACAGACATGAAATATCAATAGATAAGCACAAACCGAGTCAAGCAATGACAAACAGCTGCCCAAGTTTCCAGTTAATTTTGGGTCCTTCCAGTTTGGGCTCTGTGTGTTAAAAGGGCTCTTTCCCCCACACAGTCCTTTAATTCGAGAAGGATTATGACAATATTCAGAGCTTGGGCCTGGCAATTTTAATGTAGAATCTATTATTTCACTACAAATTGAATGTGCAGAAGCTCAGAGCCTGAAGAGCAAAAGACTCACTGTCATTGTTACGCACATTGTAGACTGTGTGTGCAGAGGTGTTATATAATTGTATGACTACACTTAAAATACAATTGAGCTGCCAAATGTATAACAACTATGAACTGTCTCCCATTTCCAGGTTTTAGGGTTCGAGGTGGACTCCATTAACTCGGTCCAGTTCTCCAACCACACAGGTGAGGCACTTCTTTGTGAGCGCGTGTGTGTTAGTGTGGGTGGGTGTGTATGAGTCAGTCTGTGCCTCCGGTGTCGTGATGAGGCGTTGGTGAGTGTCAGGGAGGCGGTTGTCGTTGAGGCCGTGGTAGCGTTGAGGCTGACGAGTCAACAGATGAGCAAGTCGGGTTATTGGGGGGTGCTGACACTGGAGCAGGTCTAAAGTACAGAAGCATCTGAAGGGCACAGACTCCATTCACATATTTTTATGGGCTTATTGTCCCCGTCGGTCTGGAGGACAACTGAGATGTCAGTCGTCTCATTTTAATGAAACTTGAGGCAATGATCTCATTTTTCTCTGTGCTCATGAATCATAAAACAGGTAAAGGGCGGTTCCACCAATTTGTCAGGTTTGCTGCTAGAGGACAAATGTACACTGGACCTTGTTTAAATCAAAGTTGTTGCTACTAGTGTACGAGAGCTCAGTCTTTCCCTTAAGACTGTGTAGAGTTTGTATATGTTAAGCTTTAGTTTGCTGTTTTTAGATTTAGTCCAATAATTTTGTTTTTTAACCTATTTATTTTTACTTTACAGTATACAATACTTTAAAATCATCATTCCAAAATGCTTAGCAAACGGAGAACATTTGCTTTCTGTTGCCCACTGTTTGGCCAGATTGGATGGTCCAGTCAATACTATTAAAAAAGACACTTGGAACTGCAGTAATCTATTGCATCTTGTTACTGATTGGCCCCAGAGGGGGAAGTCTGCATCCTCCCTGTGTGCCACGTTTACTCCTAACATTTTGATCTAATTGCCAGTTCCATCAATGAGTAATCCTGTGCCGTGGCTTGTACCGACAGGTGGTCTCACCTCACGTTATTGAACTGAATTTGGAAGAATGAATCAGCTGAGCACTGTGAAAAACAAACACATGGGCTCAGCTTTCGCCTGCTGCTCCACCGTGGATAGAAGCAGTGTCTGGACTCAGAGGACCCTCACAGGATTAGCACATAATGACAAAGTTTAGAGTGGAAGTTTTAGAATAAAGATGTTATGGAACTTAAAAGACAGCCGATTGTTCAGCTTTTCAACAACAGGATTTGTCTAATTCCTGTGTAGAAAAAAGGGTAGAAAAGGCAACTTCCATTTGGCCCATTTGACCCATTTCAGGTGTTCAAAGCTGAGTTAATATGCCAGTGGCTTCTCTGCTTTAGAAACCAGTAAACACTGGTACATAGAGATTTCTTTTATTGTGTCCTTTTCCCATGACCCCCCCCCCCCATGTGCCTGGTTGTCCATTCTTTCATTTTCTCTAGTTTGAGGATACAAGTCACCATAACCCACTCTGTGTAATCATCCCCGACTCAATTGCATTCGGTCTCACTCTGGAATAGCTCAGAGCTGTCTAACCTCTGATCGCTGACAGAGCTTTGATCGCACAGTTGTTCACTGGTTGTTTGAAACCAGCCAGGTTAGATGTTGGCACAGGACATCGGGACTATGTTGCAGACTAAGTGGAGGCATAATTGTAAGAGTAGTGTATGATAAGTGTGGCCGTGTGGGCGAGTGGCATTGGATGCAGAAACAAGTGAAATGTTGTGATTTAAATTTGAGCGCTTTGGAAGTGATGGAGTCTGAATTCAGCCAAACATTACCAATAAGAGGTTCCCTTAAACTGAATTCTCTACAGACATGACAGATCTGATTTAAAAAAAAAATAAATAAAATTCAACAGTGTCTTTATTAATAGAAAACTGGCTTTTCTGACTTTCTCTTAACAGAGTTCATTCAAACTATTTTCTGTTGCAACCAGTGAGATAAACCAATGAGATAAATACAAACATCGTTCAGGTGCTGAGGCCAAGAAAACTGTAGATAACTTTCTGTTTCAAAAGGACTGGCAATACTGCGGAATAATCCTTTTTTAGAAGTAATTAGTTTTATCCCATTTAAAAGAAAACTAAAGACTAAAACAATAAATAAATAAACTGAGATCAAGTGATGGACAGTATATGGGACTCGTTTTTTTTTTCAACTCAAGAGCTTTGGATCCTAGGATGAGTTGTTCTTTCTCTAAATGTAATGAAGAACCTCTAGGTGATGATCTCACACCATAAAGTCTTAGGGACAGGTGAATAGGATCCAAAACTCCTTGTGAAACAATTTTATTTTGTATCACACAGAAAATGGTAAAACCGCTTAAAAGTGAAGCCTGCGAGGTTCTTGTTAAATGGGACATTGTCTCTACCAGCTGTGTCCCAAATGTCATATTTGATGCTTTGGGCAACACAAGCGAAATGTTACCTCCTTCTTGTGTATTTGGGAGTTTTCATTGATGAGTATCTCAAAGCCTCTGCAAAGAAGTTCTTCCCTATTAGCTGCTGATTCATGTCCTAGCGTTTATTTGGGTTTGGGTTCTCGTGTCGGTACGTCTGTGTTCAATTAAGGATGTTAGGATAAGGAGACAGTGTTTGTTTGTTTGGTAGGACACTCGCTGGCTGGATGAGGAAAATACGACTTTATTTTAAAGTTTGCAAGGTATACAGGAAAGGTTTCACCAAGAAATCAACATCGGTTGTTTAGGGACATTAGAATCAATTTGGTGTTTAGACTTCAGGCATGTTGCTCTTGTTATTGAAGGGATGATGACATACTGTCCAGGCGGGCCTCTCTGAGTAAGAGATCCGAGGGTCTGAAGATAGATCAGGGGACAAAACACTGCACAGTTTTTCATGAACCAAGTGAACTGCAGAAACACAGCTGTCAAATGTGAGCTCGCACGTTCTTTTGACTGGCCAACATGGCACCTTGCCAGATGTCGCCATGATGGTGTTGCAGCAACAAAATTTCAGCGAGGTTCAGCGTTTTTGCTGGAGCCCTTTCCACAGCCCCATTGATATTAATTAAAGGGATTTGTTTTTTATTGCAGTGCTCCTGCCTCTCTCTCTTGAATCGGAGTTCAATTAAAATCTTTATGACTCAAAAAATTGACCAGAGAATTTAAGAAAAAAAAATCCTCATATCTATGGTGGGAGATTGTGCTTTGTGACCTTATATGCCTGAGACTGTAGTGCTGGTGTAATCAGATCTTGTGTATCGGAAAATTAACATTTGCGATTCCTTTCGAGGAGAGCGTGTGATTTGCTGTGACACATTGAAGAAGACATTTTTGTCAGAAAGGAAAGAGGAAGGCTGGCGAATGGAGAGGGACAGAAGAAAAATGGATCAGAGAGACAAGCAGCAGATGATGGAGAGAAAGAAGGGGGGCGAGAGAGCGACAGGACGCAGCAGTAAACAGCAGCAGGCGTTGTGAAGTGCGACAGCAGCGAATGATGACGACAGAGGCAGCTCTTATCTGTATGCCTGCCCTTATTCTCTCTCTCTCTCTCTCTCTCACACACACGCACACAGCACTCCGACTGCTCATCTCTCTTCCTCAGCCCCTTTGGCTTTCTCCCGGCTTGTTGCCTAGCAACCAGAACCCCCACCACCACCACCACGTGACACGGCTGTGACTCACCTGGAGCTGCGACATCATCGGCCTGCAGAAAACATGTCACACGCAGACGGACGATTGGCTAGCGTACGCTTGCGTTGGCTTTCACGTCACATACTTACACGTCCATATAAGTACATGCAGTAAAAAACACATACGTTTACCCGGATTTGAAAATATTCACATTCACAAACTCAATACACTCCACCACACACAATATGGGAGTGTGTCAGTAGAGGGGTGTGTGTCCTCATCCCTTCCCTCTGTCCCTGGCTGACCAGATACTGTGGCTGCAGGCTGCACTGAGACCTGCTGCTCTGTGTGTGTCTGTGTGTGTTTGTTTGTACTTACTGAGAATATTTTTTGAGTTCTCAGCCCTGTTCCGCAAATGTGGCTCAACTTATCTAGGTTAACATGCTGCTGTCAGACTAAAATGATGATAATTGTCATCCAGTTATTTTGACTCTTTGAATGCAGTTTTTTCTTTTTTCTTTTTTTTTTTATTCTGGATGAAGTTATCCTAATGATGGTGGTCTCTTATTTTGATATAAAGGCATTATGATGGTTTAGTGCTGATAATGTGATTGCAGTTACGTACTGCAAGCGTTTGGGGAACCCTCCCAACATGCACTGGGGCTATAGATTCATGGACACAAGTCTTATTTTATGGCTCTTCCTGCTTTTTACTGCTGTTATTTTTGTCTTACCTTATGCTCCACTTTGTTTTTACACTTCCATCACTGTTAAACATAAGACACTGACCGTAAAAAGTGATTATACTACACAAGATGGTGGATGTATGATTGACGAGGTTCTGCCTAATGGACATTCAATAATCATGAACCTGCTATGAAACTGAATCTTTAATGAAAAAAAAACTTTCAAAAAGCAGCTTTAATTGCATGAACTATTTCCAGTGAGTTATGTAGTTAATCATTTAATAGGCTCTGTTGTTCAGATGACAAATTCCCTTTTTAAACATCAAATTAAATGTCATATTTTGGCTCCATGGGTCAAAATCTTCGAGTTTCCTACCGTGTCTCAAATTTTGGATTAACTATTTTTTAGTTTACAGACTTTTGTTTAGTTTTATATTTAATCATATATACGTATGGACAAACTCTTCATCATTTAAATATGATATAGCAAAAAAAATTTGTAATAATCCGCATGTTCTTATCTCTAATCATAATCATGTCAACACTCTTCCATTAAAATCAGAGGAATTGAACCATTTGTATGTGACAAAGAGTTCACGTGTAGGATTCACTCTCAGATGTCTTGTTCATGATCCAGCTAACTGAGAGTATACCATGTTTTACCTCTGACAGTGGCTCAAGATTAATTTTAAACCAGAGAAAGTAACTTCTTAACCCAGAGGACAAGTTGCATGATCACATCTTTGTACTGGTATTTAAGGCACAAACTGAAATGGCAGTTCCCCAACCGACCCAGAAAAACAATAGTAGAGGAATGAACACTCTGGAGTTTGAGTAAACTGTTTCAAACATGTAAATAGTTACTTCATTGTAATAATATAATATTAAGAGTTTAATCAGGTTTGTGGAAAAGACGTTGAAGCAAATTACAGTACAAGTACAAGAGTTGGGGTGTGTGTGTGTGTGTGTGTGTCTGTTAGCATCTATTGAGGGGCTTTATGTGCACATTTGTGCACATTCATCTTGTTTGTGTGTGCGTTCACGTGAATTTTTAAAAACTGTGAAGGTGCGAGTCAGCTACTACACACACAAAATAACAAACACCTCCCCTCCCCTCCCATCTTCCTTGGCTCTCCTACCCTCTCCTCCCACCTCCCCTCCTCTCCTCTCCCCTCCACAGGTTACTCCCATTGGAAAGGCCAGGTGCTGACGGCGGATGAGCTCCACGTTCTTTATGAGGGCATCAAACTGAACAACGTTCACCATTATGACTATGTTTTAACAGGTGAATGGTTCCACCTTTATTCATCACTTCCTGCAGATTATGATCATATTTCTTATTTTTAGGCTCAGTTTCGTGTTAATTTGATCTTTAAGTGATGTTGTTTTGATGAGATTTTAGATCAAAATTTCAAGATTAAATTTATTAAATTATTCCTATTTTAATGTTCCCCCTCAGTCTCATTCTCCATCTCTTTACATTCAGTACTTTCTCTGAAAATTGTAACTGTTTCTTGTCAAGTCAAACTTGAAATTAGATCACATCGAAAATCATGAAGATTTAATATAAAGATGAGAATCTTGGTATTAAGTTGTCAAGTTTTGGTGAATAACAAGTTTTTCATCTCTGAAAATTGCAGGCAGCGATTATACTGAAGTGTATCGCTGATGTGTTTTACGGGTTTTATTTATCAGAATATTTTATACAGCGAATATAATGATTTAAAAGTTTTGAAAATAACAAATGTAAATTGCATGTCCTGTTTTTGTGTTTGCGTGTGTGCGTGTGTTTGTACGCGCATGTGTGTCTGTGTTTTTTGTGTGTTTTGTATACCGTTGTATTCAGGGTATACCAGAGACACATCTTTCTTGGAGATGGTGGTTGACATTGTTCAGGAGCTAAAGAGAGCCAACCCCAACCTGGTGTATGGTGAGTTCTCAGCCCATAACCCCATGATTTTATTAAATGTTCTTTAACATAATTGGATTTAATGTTTGTTCACACAATGTTATTATTTTTGTACCAAAGAATTAGTCAAAGCCAAGAGAAAAGAGCAGAGAAGCAGAAAACATAAGCGGAGCATTAGTTATTATTATTTTTCTGAATCATAAGTCCTTCAAGCCAAAGTTTAGATTTAAATGATATCGCTCAATCATTCTATCAGAGGAGAACGTTAGCTTGCAGTTCTTTAATGAACTGTATTGGTACACATGAGAAGTCACTTGCTAAGCCCATGGCCTAGAGCATGTTTTTGGCACTTTTTGTTTCCTAAAGGTTAATTAATGCAGTTTGGCTAATGTGCAGTTTTTGTTGCATCAGTGGAGATGTAATGTCCCCTACAGTGGAGGAACCTGCAAAGTCTAAAAGCTTTTCTTTAAAAAAAAAAAAAAGGTTGGGTTATATCCAGTTTTTAACAGATTCAAGCCGTAGTCTGCTATTACCAGTTTTTGTTTTTTTTTTTTCTTTTCAAAATTTTTTGTTATTGTTTTCAAGTGTAGAATCTTTCTGGTCACTGCTGCGAAGGTTATTTGGGCTAATTGGTACTTTTGAACATCACATGACCTCTAAGTGTTAAAGGGTCCAACAGTTACCTCTAGATGTTCTGGACCAACAACCTGTCTCATTCCACTTGTCGGCTGCTCTGATGTTTCTCTTAGGCCATTTAGGGGCTGAAGTGCTTTACGATATGTTAAGAAATGCCACGTCTGACATGTTAAACTTGTTAGCAAACCTTTGCTAATTTACTCATCTTCATGCACTTGGCAAAGCCAGTAATAATTTCAGCCATCTTCCTGCCTGCCTGATGAATATAAAGCCAATACTCAAATCCTCTTTAACAATAGCTCTCTTTTGGTTTCCACCAACTGAACTGAAATCAACCTGATCCTTCAGCAATTAGATTCTCCACTATGTTCACCACTCATTAACCTGTTCTGCTGATTGGTGCAGGGCAGGTCGCATCAGTAAGTGTATTATCAAAGCATTTATGATGAAATCAGCTGTCTGCTGCTGCTGGAACGGGGGCTGATGTTACTGACCCCTTTGACATGGAGTTGACAGTCATAGGATACAAATTTAATATGTAAAAATAGTAATTAGTGGAGCTTCAGTATTAGTAAACCCACATTTAGAAGGACTGGCCCGTGAGGAGACACAAGATTCTTTGATATAGTGAATTAAAATCCCCTAAAAGGATTGAATTAACAATTAACAATATTTCAAATATTTTAAGTGATAACCCAGTAAATAAACTCATTAATTTAACCAGCTTTATGCAGCTTGATGTTAATCTCCAGAGAAGATCCAGTTCTTGCCACGGACAACTCCGCGGGACCTTTCTCTCTCTCTCCCTCTCTCTGGCCGGGAGGATTTTCATATCATGTTTCACCAGTCTGTTTCACTCAAATCATGGCTGGTGCAGCCTGGCCCGTAGACACTGAGTTAGCGGACGTGGTGCAGACCAACTGGCACTATTCAAAATAGTAAGCAACCAGAGGGTGACATGCGTAATGTGTGTGTGTTTTACTTTAGTACTTTTTGTCTCTGTAGAGCCAGAGTTGCGTGACTAAAGGTTGAAGTTTACCTCTTTGTTTTCCGGTCAAAAGATAAAGTAAAAATCAGAAGCTCTGGCTGAGGCTGTGTTGGTCTCTGGTCTTGTGAGACTCAGGGCTGCGGCTCTAACCTTAATTCCAAAATTGAACTGTGTCCATAACAAGAATCATACCTGTTAAGTACTAAAACATGGCACTGGATGCTTTGTTCTTACACTTGTTTACCTAATTTTTGATCAAGTGTTTCTAGATTTAAATCATAATTTGACCAAAAGTCAGTTAAAATCTCAGATCCCCCATCAGGGAAGTTCAGTCTTGTTTTTAAACAGGATTTAATGACAGAGGTTTTTCTGTCTTGTCTCTCTTCGTGACGACTCGACGTGTTTACATCCACAAATCCAGTTTCATGCCTCCTATCGCTGCGGTATTTATGTAATGTGGTGGTTTCTGGAGCCTGCGCTGGTCTGCACTGTGTGTTTAACTCCGTGTGTTTTTGTCGCTTCAGTGTGTGACCCTGTCCTCGGCGCATCATGGATCTATGGTGAGATTACTGGCAATTTAACACTCTCTGTGCTATAGGTGCGGCTTTGTGTCTCTGTTAATGGATAGATTTTTAACCAGGTTTCGTTTTCCTTAATGTGTGTGTGTTTTACTTTAGTACTTTTTGTCTCTGTAGAGCCAGAGTTGCGTGACTAAAGGTTGAAGTTTACCTCTTTGTTTTCCGGTCAAAAGATAAAGTAAAAATCAGAAGCTCTGGCTGAGGCTGTGTTGGTCTCTGGTCTTGTGAGACTCAGGGCTGCGGCTCTAACCTTAATTCCAAAATTGAACTGTGTCCATAACAAGAATCATACCTGTTAAGTACTAAAACATGGCACTGGATGCTTTGTTCTTACACTTGTTTACCTAATTTTTGATCAAGTGTTTCTAGATTTAAATCATAATTTGACCAAAAGTCAGTTAAAATCTCAGATCCCCCATCAGGGAAGTTCAGTCTTGTTTTTAAACAGGATTTAATGACAGAGGTTTTTCTGTCTTGTCTCTCTTCGTGACGACTCGGACGTGTTTACATCCACAAATCCAGTTTCATGCCTCCTATCGCTGCGGTATTTATGTAATGTGGTGGTTTCTGGAGCCTGCGCGGGTCTGCACTGTGTGTTTAACTCCGGTGTGTTTTTGTCGTTTCAGTGTGTGACCCTGTCCTCGGCGATCATGGATCTATGGTGAGATTACTGGCAATTTAACACTCTCTGTGCTATAGGTGCGGCTTTGTGTCTCTGTTAATGGATAGATTTTTAACCAGGTTTCGTTTTCCTTAATGTGTGTGGGAGGGTTTTAGCGTTCACCTTTATGTGCGCGTGTACATTTGTGTGTGTGTGTGCTTTAGTGCGTCAGTGTTGTGGGAGTGTGTTACAAGGCTTATTTCTCAGTGACAGATGGATTATCGTGATCTGAATGCAGTACATATACACAGTGACTCAGTATACTTGCGTCTGTAAGAGTGTGTGGGTCTGTGTTGTGTGTGTATATCACAATGCGCAGACGTGTGGGACATTGCAGACGTTTTCAGGGATTAAGATCATAATTCTGTCAGTTAGTGTTCACGATTTTAAAACCATGAAAACCAGGATCAAAGAAAAGCTCTGAACCAGTTGAGCATGATGTTCTTCTTCAGAGCTCTGTGTGTTTTCTTAACGTTGTGTGCTCCTAACGTGTTTCTCGGTTCCACAGTACGTTCCCCAGAACCTTTACCCGGTCTATAAGAACAAGGTTGTTCCTGTTGCTGATATTATTACTCCGAACCAGTTTGAGGCTGAGTGAGTAAAACATGTTTTTACCTCTTCATATTTTCAGCTGCTCTTTTTTGATTCTTTTTAATCTAACAATACATGTCTTTAAACGACCCACAACTCACTGAGCGATGAGCAGAGTAACGATGCAAACCATTTTTATGTAATGCCACTCATGTTGTTATCTAACGCCTCCATTTTGTTGTCCCGGAAAGAATTTGGAAAGAATTAACAGAAAATAGGCCTTAGCTCCGCTCTTATCCCCTCTTATCCCTCCGCTTTAACCTCATTTAGTTTTATTAAAGATACAGTTTTTATTCCATAGTTTATAAGAACATCTCATATGATCTCCTGTAGAAACGGTTTGCTCCAACACTCTATGACAGTGAGGCTGTGTGACGCCTTTATTAAAGAAAGCTCAAAGCCGAGATGCCTAGTGTTCTATGGCTTCGCAGTTACATCACTAATTTAGCAGATGCATTAATACATATTTCTCCAGAGTTGAGCCTATTTTATACATTCGGTATCTTTAAAAAAACTCTGGATCTTAACTTTCATTTTGAACAAAGTTGTTAGGATCCCAGCAATGCTTGACCACGCTATGCTCTCTGTACATGGCTGTGTAGAGAGTAACCTGGTGCATCCATCAGGGTGGAAGAGTTTGATTTCAGTGTCTCCGGTATAAATGCTCAAGATGGCAGCATCTGTTGTGTAGTTTTAAATAACATTTTAATGATCCCTATTCAGAAACATGCAGATAGAAGATGGTTTCCATATTTTTTATGACTGTTTTTTTTCTCTGCATTAACGAAAACGGCTGCATGGTGTCTCGACTCAAGTGCAGCTTAACTGTCTCATTGCTCCACCTAGTGGAGATACGGAAAAAATTACTTTAAAAAGATGATATGACTTTTTGGCTTTTGCCCTTTGTTGTACTTGTGTGTTCCACTAATTGATATAAGTAGTATCAGTTGTTTAAATGTTTAAATAATGTATCTGACCTTTTGACCTGTAAGACTTTTAAATGAGAATTTTTCTGCTTTTTCATTTAATAACTTGATTTTCAGAGTTTCTGTTTCAGTGCCATTGACATTATGGCCATTTTGTTTGCTTGTGTTTTTCAGGTTATTGACAGGGAAAAACATTAGCACAGAGAAAGATGCTGTAGAGGTAATAAATCAAGTCTCATTGAATCCCTCTTCTCTTTTATCATTTCTTTGTTTACAAAAAAAGCTGTTGTAGTATCATGGCATTTTACATGGCTTTTTTTTTTTTTTTTTTTGTCCTCTTATACATTTTTTGCCAACTAAACACATTTTCCTGGTGTCTCCCTCACTGAATGTTTGCAGGTAATGGACCTTCTCCATGCTATGGGCCCAGACACAGTGGTCATCACCTCCTCTGATTTGCCGTCCAGACTGGGAGACCGCTTCCTGGTGTCGCTGGGTAGCCAGCGTCATGGTGAGTGATGTCTAATGGAGTATGCTGTGTCTGTATCTGTATGTGAGTGTTCAAAGTGAATTCTCTGTCGTGTCAACAAACTACATGAACCATTTAACGTGTGGCGTCTCTGCTCTGCTGCTTAGTGCGTCCGGACGGCAGCAGGACAACGCAGAGAGTCCGAATAGAAGTTCCCAAAGTGGATGCCGTCTTTGTAGGGACCGGAGATTTGTTTGCTGCTATGCTGCTAGCGTGGACTCACCACTATCCTAATGACCTAAAGGTACAAACAAACAAAAACGCACGCATGCACACACACACACACACACACACACACACACAATCACACAATCAAAGCTACATGAGCAGCCAGAAGTCAAGGACCCACATATTTAGAGAATCATAAATCATAGTAATTACTTCATTTTTCATTCTTCTCTCATTGTCTCTCAGACAGCCTGTGAGAAGACTTTTTCAGTGATGCACCATGTTATCCAGAGGACCATATCTTATGCTCATGGTAAGAAAAGTAGCACTTGTTTTCCTTTGACTTGAGTCTGACATAAAAATACATCCTCTTTTCAGACCACAGACACACAAAAACCAACAAACAAGATCAAAAGGAGAGGTGAAATCACATTTCTGTTGCATTTTAATGAGACATTTTTTTATATAAGATAACTGAAAAAATAATTAAAATGACTGATGTGTAGAGACTTTGGGTTGGTTTTGCCATGGCTTTGTTAAAGGTGCCTAGAATGAGATGTAAAGCAACAGTAAATGTGCTGCATGTGAGATGCAGAACTCTCAGTTCGAGCTCTACAGCTTGATGCAGTTGATGCGATGTGCCCTCTACACAGAAAGACCATTCTGAAGCATTTTTGTCGCCTGTCCAATGGAACAGAGATGCCGCCATTTTATCAAATGTACCAGTCCACACAGATTTTGTGACACATACGTGTAACATATTCTATTAACGCTCAGTGTCCTTTTTTTCCCCTCTTGTGCACCTAATGAAGTTTTAGCTCCACAGAAGCTGAATCAAATCACACAAACCTCAGCAGCTGCTGCTGCTGTTACTTTTATTGTATGTAGGTTGTGTCGATTTGTCTGGTCAGAGAGTTTTGCATCAATGCCACAGTGTGTCCAAACTATTTTTAAATTGAAAAAAAAAACAAAACATAATATAGCATTAAAATAAACGTTAATCTTTATTCATCTTTGCTTTTTTTATCTGCCCACCCACATACCTACCCCCCCCCCTTCCCCCAGAGTTAGCAGGTCCCGGTCGGAGGCCCAGTCCGTCCCAGCTGGAGCTGAGGATGGTCCAAAGTAAAGCCGACATAGAAGACCCTGCTATAGTCACGGAGGCCACAGTCATATCCTAACATTACCCCGCCCATGAGACTCACACTAACCTTGTCTTCGTCACCCATAAGTCTCTCAAATCCTGTATCTCGGTGAATCTCTCATCACTGTAAACCTTGACTGTCATCTCCTCACTTTCAAAAACCTCATCCTCCAGACTCCTTAAACCCCTGAATATCACCCACCCCCCTTTAGCCCCTTACCTTGTTAACTCCTCAGTGTCCTAACCCCTTTGAAACCAAACCCCTAACCCACTGACTCCTACACCCCTTTGACCCCCAACCCTGTTTCGGAACCAGAGCCATTTATAGACAGAAGGTTTTGGTCTGGTTGGACTCTTCTTTAACAGGGTATGTGAGTGTAATGCACGGCTGCTTTGTGGAAAGCTTTAGGGTTTTAATGTTATTTTACTCACGTCATGATTGCTCTGATATCACTTAAATGCACAAATATGTTGTTTAAGAGGATATAAGGGTTTAAAAAAAAAAATCTATGAGTGTTTTTATGGATAATTGGATTCTTTTAAGAAACCCCTGAAGAGCTCAGTCATTGTAACAATAGAGAAATGGTTTTGGAGATGTTAAATTCAGATTCGAGTGAAGGTGATGTCAACAGTGAAGTAGCTGTTTGTACTCGGAGCTCTACTAGAACTAGACCAGATGTAGTTATTACACTATCGATTTATATAACTCTTAATTTCATACAGAAATCGTGAGCAGGGTGATAAAGAAACAAATTAAGACGAGGAACTGCCATCAGAATTTTTTTTTTCTACTGTGTATTCTCATTTTAAAATACCTATCGGCACTTACTGTAGTGATACTTCTAACAAAACAGGGAAACTTCCTGGATTACTTAACAACAAAGCATCTTACTTAACAACAAACACACACACAATGGAAATTCTATAACCAAAAACTAAAAAAAAAAAAAGATCCAAAATCCGAAGTCGATTCCAGCCACAGAACGTTACAGCATCTAAAACTCTACCTCTAAATTCTAACACATAAACTTTCCTACTATACTGCTCTGTTACTGCCACTCCACTCAGATACTCTGTTCATTTGGGACAGCGTTGCACTCTCGCAATGGTCCTCTCCACGCCAGTGCCCCCCCACCTCCAGTAGTGGGGCTGCACTGGTCTTACTGGAAAACCGTAGCGATCAAACACTGTTTATCTATGGCTCTGCCTACCACTGTTGCGACCCTCCTTCCCCCCTCCCTGTCTTACAGCAGTGATGTAATGGTGAACAAGTCTAACCCCCCCCCCCCCGATCCCTTGACAATAATTACAAAGGAGAAAAAAAAAACGCACAATGTATAGTTGATGTATAGATGTTGTACTATAACTGTATTGGACCATCTGTATGATATCTTCTATCTGATCTGTCTATTGGACCATTGTGTTGATGCTACTGTACTATAGACCACATGCACTACAATATCATCCAAAACCAGAGGTATCTGGGATGGTTCTGGCACCTCTTTTTTGGAGGGGGGGGCTCCAGTTGTTGTCACTTGTTTTAGTAATAGGTAAATGTCTTAATAGTCATAGTATATAGTTGAACTTCTTTCATCTCAGCATACAGAAAAACGGGCAAAACCTGAGCTTGTCTGAGCCAGCTGTCTTTTTACTCACGTTGGACCAAGCAGGCATCGGCCACCACCGGTGCCAGAACCAACCCACGTCACGCCAGGCGGTCCCCGGCCCCAGCTCTGGCCCAGAACCCTATATCTGAGAGCTGTGCCGCTGAATTTACCAGATGCCTCACGCAGATTTAAAAGGAGATTCTCATCGAAGTCACAGCAGAAGACATGAGAGACAGCCCTCCCCCAATCTCTGCAAACGTTTGTAGTAGAAAACGCGTTTTTTGGTTCACCTCACACTCCACCGTCGTCCAAGTAACAGAAATGATGCCAGTAGGTTGATTTCAATACAATGGCAGGAGTTAAATTTCTAAATTAAAGGATTAAAGGATTGTTGCCCTGTTAGCAAAGCACAGAATATCTGCAATTGTCTTCTTAAGATGTTTATTTCTTTCTTTTTGATCAAATCATCACTTTGTCTATAAAATGACACAAATTTGTGAAAAACAATCATTGCTATTTCCCAGACCCCAAAGTGATCACACGGTCCAAAATCCAAAGATACTCAATTCCCAGTGAGTCAAAACAACAAATCCTCACATTTGAGAACATAGAACCAACATATGCTTTACATTTTGCATAACTATCATTTCTAATATCATGATGTACCTGATTGAAAAAGACTGATGCCAGACTGTTAAAGCAAATGATATTTGTGATCTAACTTACCTAATTAGATCAGGGGTTTTTTTCATGCTGTCTTATACTTTTATGTTTTTAATACTGTAGCTAAAGTTTTGATTTAAAAATATCAAACCTTAGACCCAACTGGCACAAACACTTGAAAATCAGGACCATCCTGATCAGATCCACAATCTGGTTCATCCAGTTTCTAACCAGCCACTTATTAGCGACCTTTAGACCTTGAAATATTGTCGTCTTCTCCGTTAATCCGGTACTGAACAGTCAATCAAAAGTCTTCAATCTGAAAATCTTGTCTTTGTGTTCATAACGTATCCTAAATGTCGGTTGTCCTCTGTCTTTCACGGTGGAGTGTGACGAGAAAACAGGTGATGAGAACATGACATGCGGCATCGGTGATGAGCTGGTTTCAGACCAATGATGTTGCGATATGTTGGCACGTGCCTTAGCCCGCCGAGCTATCAGGGCACCACAGGAAATGAGATTTTAATGAGATTTTAACTTGTTTTAAGTTGCCTCGGAACCTCTTTTTTTTTAATCCCCTTGTTGCTTTCCTGATTTGAATGTTTACGTTAATCTTTTTAATGACGTGAAACAGCAACGATCTCAGCTGACTTTGCTCTGGAGCAACATACAGTGAACATACGGTGACAAAACCAAATAACCGGAGGCTTTTTAAAAAAAGAATTTCAGACGCCGTCAGTGTCCCACCTGAGCTGGATGTAAGGTTCTGGGCGGGCCAGTGTAATTCTGTACTGCTGTTGTTTCTCTATGGACTGTACTGTGATACTGCCTTAGGAACCTAATATCATAACGCCACAACACTGCTCCCTGAGGGAGGGGTGGAGAGGGGGGAGGAGGGGGAAGGAAGTTAAAACATGAGACGTCTTAACTGTGGGTCCTTCAGACTGTGGGTCCTTCAGACTGCACGTCCCTACTGTGCAGTGCAAATAAAATGAGCAAGAAATGAGGTTGCATGTGATTAGATTTTCAGTTTGGATCTATAAAACTATTTTTTAAGGCTGCGAGGGTGTTTTTTTTTTTTCAGTATCAATTGAAATGATTTGATTATTCTTTCAATTAACCAGTTAATCATTTGGTTTATAAATTGACAACTGACATTAAAAACCAAAGGATATCAATTCACAATGATGTAAAATGCAGAAAAGCAGCAAATCTTTAACTTTTGAGAAGCTGGTACCAGCAAGTTTTCAGCAATTTTGCTTAATAAGTGAATTACAACAATTAATCTAAATGGTTCTCTTCATTTTTTCAAATTGATTAATTATTTGGGCACTAGAAGTTCTCACTTTTTTTCTGGATTTTAACTTTATAGACCAGACTGAACAAAAACAAAAAAAAAACACGTCTTGGACAAATGGTTTGGGTAAAAGAAACCCCCCAAAACGCAGTCTCATTCTTATAATTGTAATTGATAATAGTAATTTGTACTAGTACGGTTATATTGTGCCACTGTAGCACTGATTGTCATATCAACAGCAGGCGGGCGCGTGTGCGTGGCCGTCACGCCACGCATCACGTCTTCTACAGTCAACGCGTCCAGTCCCCTGCTTCCTGCCAAGACACCGGTCTGTCATGCTATTGGCTAAAAAATGTGTGTCTGCCTGTTGTGTGTATGTGAGAGAGAGAGTGAGTGTGTGAAAGTGTATATACTGTATAAATGTCCTTTATGGTTACAGGGTTTTTGTGTGTATGTGTATGCATATGATACAAAAGAGGAAATCCCTGATAAAGTATAAACTGACAAAAGATGAGGTCGAGGGAGGAAGAGGAGGACGGTTATTGAAAAAAAAAAAGACAGGAACACGGGGTACATGAGGAGGGGAGGCGGGGTAAGGCGGGTTCAAGAGGACAATCATTCTGTGATGTTTCACACTGTTGCAGCCCCCCACCCCCCCAACAAATGGGACCAGTTTTTGCCCCAGACTCGCTGAAAGGGAGACTTTGCTTGATGCTTTGCACCTCCTCTTTTCTCTTCCTCCCCTTCCACCCATCCACATCCTGCAGTGCCAGTCATCATGTCTGTGTTGCTAGTTTTTAAAGCCTTAGTCATGCTCTGTGTGTGTGTGTGTGTGTGTGTGTGTGTGTGTGTGTGTGTGTGTGTGTGTGTGTGTGTGTGTGTTAGATTGTTCTTCTGTATCCCGGCTTTGCTCTGTCTCTGATAGACCTGTTCCCATATTGGTCACAACAACCTGCCTCTATCTTCACTTGCTTGCTGTGTCTTTTGTGATACAACAAATAGAAAAGTAGACCTGCTGTTGCACCCCCCCCCCCGCCTCCCCTGCTCCCCACCCCCCTGCTTTCGTCCATACTGCTGCTGTTTGCCCATTTAACTACACTGCATCTGATTCCCCTGTTGAACATCTGTATTGAGTTGTACCAGCTCTCTTGTCTGTATCTTAGATGATTACAGGTGACCCAGCTTTCCCATGCTGCTTTGCTTCCATGCTCACCACTGTCCACGCCCCCCCAACCCCACCCTTCACATTTTCCCTCCTCTGTGTACCTGTTGCTATAGACACCCCCCCCATCACCATTTGATTACAAAAAGTCTGCCACTAAAGAAAAAGAACTGCAACAACCCCAACCGTCTGTCTCCAAGCAATGGTCCTCTCCTCCCAGTCGACAGTCTCATCTCCGCCATCTTGGTTTTTTTCCGTTCTTGGTGGCCAAAAACAAAAACGAGGAAATGTAATAATCATTGTTTGGTAACTGTTTTTAGTGCTATGTTTTTGGAGCGTTACAAGTATTTTCTAACATGTTACAATTAAAGATTGTAGTGTACAAATTCACATTTATAAAATATATATATATAGATATATATGAGAAATGTATGTTCTAATGCAATAAAGAGAGATTAAGAATTATGAAAACTGGATTGATCACATCATTATTATCATTATCGTAATTTTATTTTCTACTTATTTGTGTTTTGGCTCTTCTCTTGTGTGGCTCAGTCAGTTACCATGTAAATTTATAAAGGATATACTGGAGAAAATTTAGCCCCCTTTTTTGAAGGAAATTAATTGTCTTTCAGTAGTTTCTTGTAGAGCTTTATTTGACATATTTTACCACTTTTGCTCTTCATAAGTGGGAAACTACTGTGACTAAGCGCATGCAAACGTTCAGTTTTTAACATAGCCAAAGTTTTCTCAAACAACCAGGAAGAGTCAGGATTTAAAAAAGTTGTAGGGTGGTTATGTGTGTGATTTTTTTCCGATAACCGCCACGGTGATCAGGTGCCCGTCAACGCCATGAGCATGTGGAGGTCCGACTGGAGTTCACTGGAACAAGATGTGGACGTCCTGTGCCTCAAACAAATACAGATGTCTCTGTTGTTTAATCTCAACATAATTAAATAAATTGGATCAATACAGTATTACATTTACAGTCTAGTGAAAAACAAACGCACATTAAGCAGTATGAAGGAGTATAAGTTAATAAGGCAATTAAGTTATTTAGAAGGATGTCAATCTAATAAAGTATTCTGTATGATAAAATCTTTATGGATTCTAAAAAAGTATTCATAAAACAATATGATACGTAATATTTATGTGGACAGTATCAGACCTGCCATATCAGTCTCATCATGGTCATTAAGAGGAATACATTTTTGAAAATTAATAACCATCTGTGGAGGTTTTGCCATAGTTGAATAGTGTTTGGATGATAATAATCTGAATTCAGCATTTTAGTGAGTCCTAGGAGCAGTTTATAGGCAAAGGGGCTCTGAAGTAGTAGTATGAGAAGTATGCATGACGTGAGGGTAGAGTGTGCGCTACTGTGTTGGACTTTCTCCGGCATAGGATCACAAGTGGCGCTACGTTCCCCAGTGAATCGTTTTACCCTTTTTCATATAACTGCGAATGTAATTTTTTCTGAGCTAGTAAAAAAAGAAACAAAAGCACAGAGATATTCGCTTTGACCAGAAATGATCTCGTTACTGACATTCACAACTACGGAAACAGAGAAAGGCTGTTCTCACAATTCTTTTTTTAATGCCATCATCTCAACATGGCAATTCTTGTTTTCTCTTGATAACAGGTTCATTTATCTCATTAAAAATTTTCAATGATTAATAATGATTGGGGTATTCTTATCTTGTAAAGTCTCACCAAACTCAGATTGATGAATGAATGAATGAATGGAGAAATGTAATTGTTTATTTGCTGGTTATGATAGATACATGGCAGCGAAGGGGTTGCGCTCCACCACACAGCAGCTGACGCTGCCACGGGGTCCCTCCATGTCCTGGACGACGCACCAGCTGTTGGTCTTCCCATCGTAGCGCTCCACATTAGAGATGGTGCCCTGATTGTTGAAGCCTCCCACCGCATACAGCTGATCCTCCAACACCGCAATGCCAAAGTTGCAGCGAGGGTTGATCATGGGAGATGCTGTGCGCCAGTAGTTTGATAGTGGGTCATAGGCAGTGACCGTGCTCATGTGCCTGATGCCATTGCATCCGCCAACCTGGAGAGAGGAACCATTTTATCCAAGAAAATTAAGTAATATCACAATGTAAAAAATACTGTTTTTAAAATCTAAGGAAAGATGTATTAGTAAAATGCAAAGGGCTTTAGCAATGATTTTAGAAATACTAAAGGTTTTGAGTGTTCAGCTCAATCAACTCTCTAAAATGTTTGACTTCCCACCAAAATTGTTTAAACATATAACTGTTAAATCACAGTATGTGAATTGTATCATCTAAATTCAGTTTCAAAGACTTCTCTGAAATGCTGGAATATAAATTGATCAGCCAAACCATTAAAACTAGTCACTGGTCCTGTGACCATGGAGGTGGATGAAAAACGCCAGCGTTTGTGCTCTGCTCACAACATATATTTGGTCTTGGTAGGCGACAACCCCCACTGCGTTACAGGCAACTTCCATGGGGGCAATCAGCGTCCACTGGTTGGTGTGAGGGTTGTAGCACTCGCCAGATGACAGGGGTGCATCCCGACTGACACCGCCACAAATGTACACCTAGGAAAATGCAAATATGATGGCGTTTATTATCTTTAGCCATGCTACCAACACGAAGGAGGGAGGGCAATGTCTACCTGTAGGTTAGTTGGTTGGTGGATGGGTTGCAATTGAATTTTGCACCGTGACATTGATGGTTCCCAGAGGATGGATTGTAATGACTTTGGTGACCGCTTGGCTATTCCTCCAGCGCTATCATTAGCTTGACATTTTCTGTGTTTTGGTCAAAAGTCTCCTCATCCATTGCCAGGAAATTTGGTTCAGATATTCATGTCCCCCTCGGGATGAATTGTAAGAATTTCGTTGATCCCTAGATTTTTAATTCAGGCCAATCATCGATGCAGGACTTCAGTAGCATTCAGTAGCATTTTTTCAATACTTGCTCAGTAAGCAGTAACCGGGGCTCAAAAGTAACGTTTCACTGCTCTCTGGTTGAACGCTTCAGATCAGTTGCACCTCAGAATTATGCAACCAAAACGGCACCTGTCTCAGTGTACTGACACAGCCTAGAATACACCTCTGCATCAATGCCACAAAGTGAGAAGTTAAACCAAAGGAGGTCAGCAAAATCAAGACTTCCAGTTGCTTTTAAATTTCTCTCGCAGTTTGTTTTTTATCCATCACTGTCCCTGGTTCCACCTACCTTGCCGTGCAGTGCTGTAGCGCTGGCGTCATTCCTGTGCTCGTGCATGGGTGCAATCAGAGTCCACTGGTTTGTGTCAGGCTCATATCGCTCGGCACTGTTGAGTCTCTCATATACGTTGCTCCCTCCTATTGCGTAGATGCAGCCGTCCAGTGCAACCACGCTGAGGTTGCCCCGAGCTACATGCATTGACCCCACCTCTTGCCAAGTTTGCGTGATGATGTTGAGCTTTTGTACGCTACTTAAATACTTTGCTGCTTGAAAACCCCCAATGTAATAGACAAATCCATTCAGGAAAACGCAACCGTAGAACACTCGGTGAGCCTCCCAGCTGTCGTACACCGTGACCCAGTGGTCAGCTCGGACATTGTATAACTCAATCCTCTCAGTTGAATTATCATCCTCAAAACCACCGATAGCCATTAGCACAGAAGAGGGCAGGCGTGTGCGAGTCAAAGGTCTCCCCACATTGGACTCACGCAAGGCCCTAATGGTGTTGGTAGTCATGGTCAAGCAGGGTGGACTGTTCCTCACCAGAACGTTCCTTCTCATAGTGTTGACCAAGTACTCAATGGGTATTAGCAGCTGACGGACCTTGAAAGAAACAAGAAGGAGATTGTTTGAAAAAGGGTTTGAAGATAGGGACCCTTGATGTGAGCACTTTGTGTACAGACTCCAATAGTTGCTATTTTGTGCCAGTATTTAATATGCAATAAATTACAATAAATTGTCAATATACAATATACTATAAGAAACCAATTGGAGGCAATGAACGAAATGTCCTGTACTTTGGTCACTTTTCAAAGGGGAAAAAATGTGGCCTGTATTTTAAGTTTTTGTCTGTTAGTTTGAGACTATTAGTTTCACCAGTGAGAATTGCGTGCTAGCATTCAGTTACCTTGCTCAGTAGCATAGCCATGTGACCCTTGCGTTCCTCAAGAGCATAGCTGACCCATCGGAGGATGGCCTCAAAGACGGTGCTCTCCTGCCTCACATTGAGCTCATCCTTCTCGATGATATCTGCCAGCTCCTCCACAGACAGCTGCGGGAAATTCACAGAGAATCCTGCAACCTCCTCAAAATGATGCAGGATGTAGAGGAAGGCCTTCTGCCTCAGGTCGGGACGGCCGTAGCAGTCCGCCAACTTCCAGATGTCGATGCAGTTAGAGAAAGAAAGCTGTTGCCCCAGGAAGTCGCAACAGGCCTGCATGATGCCCCTGATGGCATAGTTGTGTGCTCCTGCCAACAGCGCAAGCACGTTTTCCTTCGTCACCACAACCGAGTGGGTGTAGGCATATTCCAAAATGAGGCTCATAATGTTGGGGGACACCAGGGGGAAGCTGAAGACCTGCTGCTCTGGTGTTGACAGTTTACCGCAGAAGAGATCTCTATGGGATTAAAATTCAGATCAATACAGTAAAGAAACTAAAACTAGCAATTTTAAGATCTTTCTGTCACACATCTGCAATCTTGTCTCAAACCTGAATTAAAAATTCATTCGAACGATTTAGCATTACACTCCTGTAACGATGTCCAACACAAGGTGGACAGTTTAAAATAAAAAGTATCAAAACTGATGAAACAGAACCACAAATATTATTTTTTTGCATTCCATACATTCTTCTTCCTTGTCAAAAGATGATTCCTTTATTACCCGTAATGCAACCTGATCACCAAAAGTTTAGTTAGAGATTTGGGTTATGCTAGTAGCGGTGGAAGAAATTTGGCGCCTCCAGCCGCAATGACTAGGTCTGGTAAACTCACTTCTTTCTAACTTCACACCCCCAGATAATTTTTTAAATCATTTTCAAACTCATTAACCTTAGACACAACCAACCATGACCCTTCAAACTGGTGATTTAGTAAATCAGGTTGCATCACTTGAACTAGTAGAGACTTGAGTAATGTGTAAATTCCAAGTAAGTTGTATTCATAGTGTTTTTAAATGAATGGGAAATATCCGATTATGCTAACCTAACCTACATTACTCTTTTAGTCAAATAATATTAGCATGATGCTTCATAAGTTGAGGTATGTTGTGGTATTTTTGTGAAATGTAATTTAAAATCTTTAAGATTTTGAATCATTATTAAACAGCATTTATCAAGTTTCAGGTCAGATATGTCGTACTTAATTGTTATTGTTAAAAATGATACGATGACCAACTATAAAAAAAGGATCCAGGATGAATTTTAGTGAAAACAAGTAAATGTAGTTTATTTCCCCCAAATAAATCATATTCATTAAACTTAGTTTCGATACAGTTTTTCCCACCCCTATCAAAACCCCTCAAAACCATTTTCAAAGTTTATTTTGTTAGATCTAAAACCATTGCTCCATAGCGCTATAAGCAGTTTAAACAAAAAAACAAAAACAACTCAATTTAAACCTCCAAAACCTCCTTAAACCTTCTGCATTGTGTTACATGAAAATATGAAATAAAATAAATACAGAATCTACCAAAACGATGTTGACCAGCTCACCTGAAGTACGAGCTGCAGCTGCAGAGGATGATCCTGTGGACTTTAAACTCTACATCTCCGGCTCTGATCACAGCGTCGCACAGATTTCCCTCCACAAGGAGCTCATTAAAGATGCCACTGCAGACGGTGCTCATTGTTCGAATGATACTCAGGAGGTTTGAGTTGTTAAAGAATTCTTCACTATATGATAAATCAATCCTAACTTTGTAAATTTGTAAAATACCGTACAGTACATAATGAAATTCCTTGACCTCCCATACAGATTTAAACTTATTGTTTGTATTTGAAATTCGTGAAGCTTCAAAACTCACCGAGTCACATTCTGTTCTTTACATCATCCATTTACAGTGAGCTGATGTCGCCTTCAAACGTCACTCATGAGGTTGTTCAACATGAGATCAGATTTTCTACATCAACAAGGTTGACGTAGACTAAGCATTCAAGAGACTAAACAATTGTTTTAAAATGGAAACTCATAAAACTGTACTTTTCATTGGTTTGGGGCTTGTTAGTTGTTATTTTATTTATTTAATTTATGGGCCACCATACTTCACCCTGATTAAATGCATTTAAAAAAAATGTATTTGTATTTTCTGTCTTGTTTTGTTTTTGATTTTTGTTTTTTATAATGTTGTATTTTGTTTGGTTGTGTTTTTTCCTGTGTGTTCTTTTGTGAAAAATGTTTTGTGATATGTGTTTCCTAAAAGTTTTTTGGTTTTTTTTTAATATATTTGTATTTTCTGTCCTGTGTTGGGGTTTTTTGTTGTTGTTTTTTTTGTTTTTTTGTTTTCATAATATTGTATTTCATGTTTGGTTGTGTCTTTTGTGTGTTCTTTAGTGAAATGTTGTGCTTTCTAATATGTTGTGTTGTATTTTCTGTTTTGCTGCTGTATTATTATTATTTTTTTTTTACCTTAGGGCCACCAGCAGCCTGAAATGGAAACACTTGAGTAAAGCACAAGTACCTGATAACTGTACTTCAGCCCAGTAACTTGTCGGTTGACTTGAACTTTCCCCAACGTGTCTGTTCCCTCCGTCGTGGCCTCATCAGTCTCCCGCACAGACGCTGCTGGTCTGTTGACTCGTCTCTCCCCCTCCCGTCCTCCATCAGCTGACGGTCTGAGAGTTAGCCGGACAGCTCAGCACGAAACAGAGCCTCAGCATGACCCCGGCCCGGCGACCGGGACCACAGACAGCCCGCACGGCTCCAGGGACCAGGCAGCTCGGGATGGACGTTCATTTCTAGCCCGGTCCAGTCAACGGCAGCTCGGCGGCGCCGCGGCTGCTGCTGTTAGCCTGCCGAGCTACGGCTAAAAGCTAGTTAGCCCACAGGCTGATTTAGCCGATGTAAATGAAACAATGGAGGGAATTCTGTACAAATGGACCAACTATATGACAGGTGAGTCATCTACCTGTCCGTCTAACGCCCGTCTGAGCGAACTGTCTGTCTCTCCAGCTGTAGACAGGGTGACTGGGTGACGGATGATGGGGTCTGTGTCACTTAGCTAACAGGTTAGCATGTGAAACAGTCACATTAGACCGTTGAGATCGCAGCTAAACAAAAACAAAAGAAAAGCTCAAATGAATCTTAAAACGATGCGACGTGACACGTAGCTGTGCCAACAACGCCATTTAAAGCTAATTTAATTCATTCAAGTTATCAATGTTATTTGTGTTTAATCGCAAATAGTATTTCTGATAAGTCTTATCAACCAGGAAATCAACACTTCTGATCGTTTTAATACCAAAGTTATTTAACCCACAGGCATTGATAATGTGTTGACATGGCAGTGAGGAGTGGTGGAGGAATTACTAAAACCCTTTTTATTTAATGAAAGTAACACTGCAAGATTCAGAAAAATACTCCATTACAAGTAAAAGTCCTTCATATGAAAGTATTATTATCAAAATGTACTGAGAGTGCAGGAGCCCAAATACTCTAAAGGCAGTTTCTGGTTCTGAATGGATCATAAAAACCTAATTTTCTTACAAGAGAACAATTCTAGGAGCATGTCAGCCTGGTTCTAATGCAAATGAACCTGACTGACTCTGAGACTAGAAGAGAAATGACACCTGATTTTCAGAAAATTCTTGAAGACTTGACCGGAAAACAGGCGTATTAGATACTGCCCCGAATACTCTGCTGTTTAGTAAGGAACGAGTGAAAAACCACTGATTTAATCGTTAGAATGTATATTATATTTATTGTAAAATCTTCATCTGAAAAGTAACTGCAGCCCACTGCAGCAACATGCAACTACAGAGCCACATCATCCAGTGATGGAAATGAAAAGCAGCCTGCAGGAATAGAGACTGAGGAGCCATTTGACCTGAATGATGGCAGCATAGCGTGTCTATTAATAATGGTGGCAGAGGACAGAATATATTGTTCTCATGACCGTCATAGCTCCCACTATAGTCGGCTCTCTGTCAGCTATGAATGTGATGCGTGTCCTATGAATATTCTGTTTTATATGAAAATATAAAAAAAATCGCTAAACACTTATTGCACTTGGCCAAGAAGCTTAGTCGAAGCTTAGTCGATGCATTTCTCAGCTTTATGATATCATCGAAGTTTTGTTTCTGCACAAAAGCTGAAATAAAGGGGTAAACTAAGAAAGACTCAAGTTCACACCCATCCCTGGAGGGGGGGGTGACTACTTGATCAGACTACTTGAGGGTGTCACCTTCGTCTAGGAGTCTGTGCTGAGAATTCTCTGCTTCTTTTTCCTGATGTTCCATAAATCAAACAAATAATCAATCCACAAAATAACCTGCAGAGTCATAAATAATGAAAACAATCATCAGTTCACAGCCCTAGTCACAGCAGAATACCCTCAGCTGGCAGTTTATGAGGGACACGTTGCTAATATAACAGCTCTGCAATAAATACTACCGTCACAAAGGTTATAATGTTCAGTTATTGACATTGCTTTATGCTGTTCAGCTGTATTACATTATACAGAGACATGTATCTGTTATTTAGCCTGCCCACATGATATAAATGGGGCAGAACAATAATAGAAACCCAGGTCTGTATAATGTAATACAGCAAACTGCAGCTGCAAGAATGACTAGAAAGTTGACTCAGCACCTCTTTAAAACAGTTTCAACACAAACTGAACACTATAACCTTCATGTAGGAGGAACTATTGAAGGGCTGCTGTATTAGACTGCATTATTTTTAGCTGGGTGTGCCTAATAAATGACAACTGAGCATATGTGCACAGTATGTATAGCAATGAGTAAGCTATAAAATTATAATACTTGATACTCTGTGAACATCTAATATACAATATGGAGCAATAAAATAGAAATATGGAACTATATACACCAGATGTGGTGCTGTGTAATGATTTTTTTTCATTACGGATTAATCTGTTGATTAGTTAATTGATTAACTAATAGTTTTGTCTATAAAATGTAAAAAAAAACTAACTAAACTAAGTTGGTAACCATAGTAAAAATCAGCATTTTCCCAGTATAATTCTTTGAATTAGCACTCAGTCACATCTGAAGTTTGGAAGCTGATAATAACATTTGAGAGTTTAAAAAAAATGTACAATGTACTGGCTGGTAATCTTTTTTTTTTGTTTTTTTTTTTACACAATAACAAACATGTTTAGCCTTCAAATTACTTATTTTATTTGATCAACAGTCAGATGTTCCTTCACACAATCTGTTATAGAAGGGGCCCAGGGTTTCATGTTGGGGGGGGGGGTCCATCATCTCTCCCTTACCCACTTAGTCCAGAGAGCAGAACTGTTTTTTTCTGATCAGTTTGCCCAGTCGGATCCTGCTCGCTGCTGACAGTTATTATAAATAGATCTGTTGTCTGTCTGTAGAGCTGCAACCATTGTTAGATAAGTTGATTATAAATAAATTGCAATAATAATCAGCAGATTAATAGATGATGAAAATAATCTTTTGTTGCAGCCCTTGTTTTCTAATTTGATTAGAGGAATATTTTATTGATAAACTGCAGTGCACATTAGAAATTATTGGATGATTAATCAATTAAATGATCACCAAAAAAACAAACAGGCAACTTTTTTGGTAGTTAATTTATCAGTTAATTAATTTTAAAATCAAAATTGCCCAAATATTCTATATAGTGGTATTGATTTCTACTTTTTTTCAGCTCTTGTTTGTTATTCTAATTTTTTATTGAAAATGTGAACTTTAATTATCTTTGTTGATGAACACTTGCAGACAGTGACACACAGTAATGCTTCGAGTTTTTGTTTCCTGTTTTCAGGCTGGCAGCCCCGCTGGTTTGTTTTGGAGAATGGAGTCATCTCTTATTACGACAGCGAGGACGACGTCGGCAAAGGAAGCAAAGGATCCATCAAGATGTCCGTGTGTGACATCAAAGGTCGGACCGCTGGCTTCCTTCTGTGTAATTCACCACTGCCCACCCTTGTCGACCAAAGTGTAAACGCATCTTCTTCTTTTTTCTTTTTTTTCCTTTTTCCGTTTCAGTCCATCCAACAGATCCAACTCGGCTGGAGCTGATCATCCCCGGCGAACAGCATTTCTACGTCCGAGCTGTGAACGCTGCGGAGAGACAGAGGTGGCTGGTGGCTTTAGGTTCGTCCAAGGCTGGAACGCTGGACAGTCACAAACACAGAGGTACCAGCAGTCTGTAATGAAAATCTGTCTGCCTGTTTCGACTGTGTTTGTTCCTCTTTGTCTGTGTCTGATGCTAATGGAAATCTGTCCTGTACTTTTTGAGATGTTTCGCTGAAACTGACCTTTGTTCACCAGAATCAGTCAGATTCATCGGACGGGCCCATGAATGTCTGTGTCATGGTAATCTGTCCAGCATTCGTTAAGATATTTTAATCTGGGGCAAAGGATTGGAGACACTGAAAATACCCACATTTAAACCCCAATTTATTAATCTCACCTGTCTTCATAGATTAAATGTTACAGGCCATCTTTAAGGCCTCAAAAAGGGCTTTAGAAGGTCTTAAAAAGTCTTAAATTTCTGTTCTGTAATATGTTACTTGCTTTCCGTCCAGAGAAAGTAAAAGTAGTTGTGTTTTTGTTTTTTTACAAGACAAAATTTGTCTGTACATGATTGAGGGCTGTAAGGAGACATATTCATCTTAAATCTACTACTGAGACTGTTGTGAATGTGGGTTGTGCTCCAGGAAGCTTTTTTTTTTTTTTTTGTCAGTGAACGCTGCTGCTTTACTCAGCCACAGTGACCCAGAAGCTTCTTGTGTTAAAATGAACGATTTTCAAACTGAGCAAATACTAATGTTAACTTGTATAATAGCTTGTACTTTCCTTTAGGTCTTATTGCCCCTGCTGGTTTTCCATTCATCTTTGACCATGGGAGAGGTTTTAAATTGTTGTTTAAAAGGAGAGAAAATGTCTTATATTTAATTTGATGAACACAATCCTTGTATTATTTAGCAGCTTGTGCTGCTCTTACATTATTTTATTGAAGGAGAGGTGAAAAATGAATCAGCACTGCTCATTAATTTGTCCCCCACTGTGACGTCTAGTAAAAGTTTAATTTGATTTTGTGTCCCCAAAATGACTTGTTCTCCACGTGCGTCCATCACCAGGTCCCGACTGTCTGAAGACCAAGATGTCTGAGCTCCGTCTGTACTGCGATCTCCTCGTCCAGCAGGTCCAGACCATCCAAACGCAGCACAGCACCGAAACGGAGGCCACGCCCATTTCTGAGGTGAGCGATGCATCCTCTGTTTACACCAAAATAATCCTGTTTTGTAATCATAATAACCATTCGCTGGGTTTTATGGCAGGGTAGGGTCATGTACTGTTATTCAGTTGTCACGCAAACACACCATACATGTAATGAATGATTTGCAGATTACTCAGGTCCTGGAGCAAGATAACAGAAAACAGATGGAATACAGGAAAAGAATACCAGAGATACCAAATAAATAACATCGTTATAAATAATTGTCAACTATTTTGATAATTAGTTAATAATTTCAATCTTTTTTTTAAGCAGCCTTTGTTTCTCCTGCGAAACAAAGGAAAATAACCAACAGATAATCAATAACAAAATAATCGTTATTTTTGGCCCTAATGTCATGAATCATCTATAGAAGAGTGAGGGAAGCTATGGTTGGTGTTTATTAAGGGGGAGTTTTAACCTTGGGAGAAACCAAAAATAAACCTTAGCACAGACAGAACAGTCAGTTAGTTTTTATTTGTGACTGACGCAGTTACAGCTGCAGACAATTATTGTTACTCTCCCTCTCTCCTCAGGCATCTCTCCTCAGTGCCACCTGTGCAACGTTCATCAGGACTCTGGAGGAGTGTATGACCCTGGCTAACCAGAATCTGACCCCTGACCTCCGACCCCCTGAAAGGGTAATCGTGCAACGAAAAAAAAGAAAAACGTCAAGGCATCTTCTCAATATAGTGAGAATTGGCCAGAGAAGGGCCTGAAGTGTAATGTAATAAATTCACTTTGACTTCTATTTTGTAAATCACACAGCAAAGGGATCAGGGACATGATCTCTACAAAAGTTCAGCTTTGTATTTTACACGTTTAAATTGGAGCCCAAAAGATGCAAAGATTTTTTTTTTTGAGGATCCCTTAAATTTGAAAAAAACATACTTAAATCCGATACTAAACCAATTATTTTGCACAGAAATGTCTTGTTATTTATTGGCTGACATATACTCCTGATATATCTGCAACAGGCTAATATCAGCTGAAATAAAATCATTATTTATCAATTATTAAAGGTGTACAGTATAAGTGAGACTCTGATCTCAGTCCCAGAGATTCTTTTACTGCACAGCTTTAAGGACAGTTTAGTTCTTGCTAAGTATCTGTAGTGTCATTATTTCTCTGTTGGATGTTATCGTGTCAGTTTGCACACTATGTTTCACTCTGCTCAGCTCTCCATCAACTGGCTGGTGCCCGCGGGCCGAAATGTAACAATGCCAATAATACCCAGAAAGAAATCCAATCAAGTAGATGGGCTTTGCAATATTAGTTATTTTATGGAAAATAAATTAGATTTTAATATATTGCCTATTTGGTTCTGTCCTTGAAGAGTCTCACTTAGCGGCAGCAGCCCAGACACACAATCATCCAGGAGAAACAAAAAGTTTGGGAGCCAAGGCGCTGCAGGCCGCTCAACATGTAGAAATTAATAAAGCAGTTTTTTTTTCATCACTTGGATTATTAATTTTTTTTTTCAATTGCAACTGTGTCATAAAAGGGAAATGTTCAGGATGCTGCAGAACCATAGGAGTCTGTAAAACACTGCTGTACCAACATGTCTCCTCTTCTGTCTTTCTGTCCAGATGAAGAGGTCCATCAGCCACCCTGGAACTTATAGCTTTGACAGGTGAGTTGAGACGCACTTGGTCTTGCCTGGTCTCCCCCCCCACTGCCCATTAGATTTAATAATACCTTTAATCTGTGCTGCAGTTTTGATGCTAAGAGGCAGCACGAAGTGTTTTTACTGAACAGGATGAAAAGCAACATGAAACAGCAAAGGATAAATGAAAATAAACACCAACTATGAGACAAAATGTCAATAAAAATACCATTTAAAAACGATAAAACCGAGTGGAAAACTAACAAATATATTTGATATAAAATGTTTTCTGTTTAAGAGCTGACAAAGTAGAATTTATCCAAATTAAAAACCAGATTAAAGCATTTTCCTGTCAAACCAGGTTATTTAATCTTTACATAAACTTCCAAACTAACCTGCTAAAAAAATAAGGAAACGGAACAGAAAAAGCATTAAGATTTTGATGTTCTGATGTTACTGCTAAAATGCCACATTTACTTAGTCCCTGAGTCATTACTAACCCTGGCCTCCAGGAGGCAGTGTGGTTAAAACCTTGAACGATCAAAGTACCGGTGAAAAAAGTGCTGTCGGCCTCGCTCACGACTAAAGGACAGGATTTGGTTTAATGGCGAGTTTTAATGTCACAGGAACCAGATGTTTCTTTTTTTCATTAGTTCTGGTGAAAGATAATAATTTATACGGCCTTTAAATAAAGTCTCGATTACGCATGGTTTAAAAGTCTCTGCAGAGAATTTCATGACTAATGTCACATGGTCTGGAGCCCCCCCCAATGACAGCACATGTGCTTTCAAACACTGATTAATTATACTCATTGTTTCTTGTTGCTCTGTGGTTACATGTCGGGTTTGCTGACAACATCCACACAACACAAGAATTAAACCGCATATGAGTCTGGCCGGTAACATTTTGATTAACATTTCCATTGACCTTTTCTAAACCGTACATTAATAAGTGCTCTGCATGTGTTCAGGCTGTTTTTTTTTGGGGGGGGGGTCATCAGCTCCAGATGAAAGAGAGCTTATCAAGGTCGGGGCAAAGGAGAAAACGACTCCTCCACCTCCAGATGTCTCAAAATGTGCTAAATGAATGGATGGGGAGAATCCGTGTTTTGTTTTTTATTTTTAAACTCCTCTTTCTTTCGACCCTGCAAAAAAAAAAAAAAAAAAAAAAAGTTTCTGTGAAATTTGGGGAAAAAAAGAGCAGGTTGACGGGTTATGAGCCTTTATGGTCATTTTGCATCTCTTTATGGCCATATTTAGTCTTTTAACTGAGCTTTAAAATTTTCCAATAAGTAATGTTTACAATCGCATAAAACAGGGGCCCCCTGACCTAACGGGCCCCCGAGTCTGGGCCTGGTACATCTTTTCAGTACCGCATCCGTGGCTTTAGCACGGAAAAACCAATCTGTCTGTATTCATGTGGATATAAATATGATACTAATTGATAATCATCAGCTGAAAACAGTGCAAGGTGAGGTTTTTGCAAATATCTACAGTATGCAAATACATACATTATTCTATAAGAAAGAAGGAGATGCTCAGAAAAATAAACTTTAGTTGCAGAAAAGTGTTTATCTAAAAAGGGGTTATAGAATTGTTTAGGTTATAGTTGCTAATGTTTCTTTATGTTTTAAATATTTATTTTGAAACTGACACGTCTGTTTTATTATTGTTATGAAAAATAAGCTTTAGTTTGGTTTGGTTTCATTAGTTCCTGACAGACATACAGTTTCCTATTTGAGCTTTTATCCCTCTTCTCTTTTCTTCTCTTTTATTTTCTCAGGTCAGGTGTGCTGAAGGAGTACGTGAGTGGGGGTCAAAGGCCGACCCAGCGCAGGAACCGGACCTGCTCCGACAGCTCAGTTTATGATACTGAACGTAAGACGCACTTAAATTGTCAGAGTACTCATACGGTAACTAACACTTTACTTTATGAGTCCTGTGGAGCCTTTGTAATTTCCCAGTTTCCTGGAAACTGGAAGTGATTTAATTTGGTTCTAAGAGAACGTGCACAGATTGTAAGAACCCACACTCTTATATGAGGTTTTAAGAAAATATGGGGACCATTTAAATAGTAGCGTGGAGTTTAAGAAATCACAGATCTTCTTGTTCCTTAACTTGTGTGCATGAAGTGAAACTTTCTCCTTTTTTCTATAATTAGAGCCAAATGAGTGTTGACACTTTCCAGGAACTTTCCTAAGAATTTACAGCCACAAATCAGTTCCTGTCTTTGAAACTGTAGTGAGCTGTTGGGGCCCTAAAATAAAGTGTTACTTGCGCATACACTCAGTCGGCAGTTTGTCAGGGGCACCCGGCTAAAGCTAATGCAGTCTAATAATACACCAGTCCTGCGATAAATTCTCACCTCACTAAGCCTGTCGCCAGTCAGTAATGGGGTCTGCAGGCCGCTGTTTTTATGCAGGAAGTGCCCATGGCCTCGTTTTCCGAGCGTTTACCGTCGCTATGTTACAGAAGCCCTCTTCTAGCACATCTGCATCCCTTCAGCGTTAGATCATAAATAACCAGTCTGTCTGTGACAGTACAGGATCACATTCTCCTCTGCCATTGTTCCCCTTTAACAGAGCCAAGGCTGAGTGGGAACAAAAGATTTTTTTTATTATTTAACAGAAAGTAAGGAGATAATTTGAATTTTGGGAAAAAAGTGAATTAAATTAAAATCACTGACTCTACCTTAAGTTTGAGGTACGTTACAGTCTGTCATTATTTTTGGTCTCTTCAGTGGACGTCTTAGTTCCACATAGGTCATAGTTTATTCGCTAAGTCTGTTTCCGTAGCACTGTGTCACATTTTGTTTTTATCAGTACACCAACTTTTCTAAACCAAGCCTGGACACTTTTTAAAAAATCATTTAAAAGCTTTAAAATGTTTTATTTCCACAAAGATTTTCTTTGTGTTCAAATTGAAAATGCTCGTTAAAGTGGATGGATGGAAACTGACCCCTTCTGTATTCGTGGTAAACTAAAAATTACCTGAATCCGAACTTTTAAAGTCCTGAACAAAGACAACTCACCTGTGAAAGCTGACGCCTGTTTTTCCAGGTGTGCTGCCTAGTCTCAATGGCGATGCATCCTCCATCCCTGAGGAGCGAGGAGGCAGCGTGAGCCCAAAGACCACCGCCACCGACACAGACACCGACCTGTCCATCTGAGGACCCAACGTCCAGCTGAACACCCCCCCCCCCCCCACGTCAATGACGGCTGAGATATTTACGTCGTCTTCATCGATGACTCGTCTGACATTTGACCTCCTCTTGGAATTTAACTTTTCGTGCTGATCGCCAAAAAACGTGCACTTTGTAATCATAATTCATTTTTACCTTTTTCATTAAGTTGCAAAATAAATGCCAGGGAGATGGAAGAGAAACTGAGAGATTTGAGCTTTAACGACTCCATGGTTCAGAAACTGTGACCAGAAGCTCAGATCCCCCCCAAAAAACTGAATGAAAAATGCAGTTACCGCCCCTCCAGTTAATCCAGTGGATTTTTCTTAATTGCAACCAAATGACAGTCGACAGCCTAGATGCCCGATTTGATTGTTCACTGATTTAAATGGACCCTGAGAATGTCCAGAGACTTCTGAAATTTGGAGATCTGGTTTGGGCTTCGAAATCAAGCTGCCGTGCCACAAAAAAAAAATATTTCCTGCCTTCTTCACATATATATGAGATTAGCACTTTTTTTCCTACTTTCCCTGGAGCATCTTGACCATTCTTCGTCCAGGCCTCCACAGATGAGCTTTTCCCTGCTGAAAGTAAAAAAGATAGAGCGCCGTCCCTCCCCCCTCCAGCTTTGAGGTTGCCAGTGGCAACGTGTGGTCCAGCGGAGGATGAACTGGACTGATGAACGGCGTCCCTGCGGGCTCCTGGGGTCAGTTCATCTCACAGACAGGAGAGAGAGCCGAGGATCCTGGGTCTCCGGATGCCATCGTTTTCACAAATGCAAATGTGCCATTGTTGCTTTTCCCCAGCCAACCACCGTCTCTGTAGCTCAGCTGCTTGCGCTCGTCAGAATCGAGTTTTGGTCTTTTAAACTGGAGTTAGACTCCGGTTTGTTCTGCGCCTCCTTCCCTGAGGAGTTTGCATCTTCTCCTCCTTTCTGTTTCCGCTGGGTTTTTTTTTTTTTTTTTTTTTTCTTTTTCTTTTTTCACCTGCCCTCCAAAGATAAGTCTGAAGATTACAGCTCAGTATGAATGTGTTCAAGTTACTGCCTATAAATGTTTGTATTCCTCTTCAGTGTTTACTTGCCTTCTGTTTTTGAATTCCATCCAAACATGACCCTGAAGGGGGAAAAAGTTCAGTGGCCCCTGGAAGCCCAACACAGTGTAACTGAAGGAAACGCATGTAAATGAACAGAAAATATCTTAGCTGATTTGAAAAAAAGTGAACAAAAATCAGGTTCCAGTCTCCTTTAGCAAACGTTTTGTCCTTTTTTTTTTTTTTTTTTCTTTGCAACTTTCAGCATTTTTGTATTTGGTTTTGTTTTCAGTGTTTGAATCTGCAGTTTCTCTGCCTTCACAACTTAGTTGTGTTGCCTGCGTTGCACATTTTATGTTGCATACATGTGTGGAGATTTTTTTCTTTGTTTGTTTTTTGGGTGTTTTTTTTTGTTTGTTTTTTTTCAGTCACAGTGCACCGAGCTCTCAGGACCAACACGCAGTAAATGAGCGATTAACATAAGTGAATGAATGAATGAAAGAGTCCAGATGAAGCCTTTTGCACTTTGTTATTTACAAATTATTGTTTCCCTCTGGGAGCAAACAACTAAACAATTATGTCTACTGTCGTGAAAGAATCAGATTTCACCGCTAAGGATTCTACTAGACAATCGTTCTTATTAGTGACCTATAACCAATCAATAAAGCCTTAGTAAATGATCTATTGATAATTAATAAAGCCTTTATAAACAGCTCAAAAACCCTTTTATGGCTGGTCCCTTATCAGAAAGTGGTCAATTAAAAACGTTTTTTAAAAAATCTTAAGAAAAATCAATCGACAGACCTGAGATCTGGGACACTCACAACATTCTATGATTTTCAATGACTACTTAACAGATCCAAGCCCTGAAAGCACCGACAACCATCAACTTGTGAATCTAATCCCCTGTTTTAATGAATCGCCTGAAAACTTGTGCAAAAGACGTCACCTGGACACAGTCAGAGTGAACAGTCGTCCATAGCGGCCGAACTCATGAGAAACTCTGAAGGACAACACCAATCTGGTGTTTGTTTCTTGATGCGGTGGAGCCAAGACGGACCATGGACCTCCCGATCCCGATCCCGATCCCGATCCTGATCCCGATCGTCTCAGCCTTCAGCCAAAAACATGTTTGATGCCAACAGTACGTTTCTGTTTTAAAGACCCTCTGATATTAACATGCACAATTAAAAATGTAGCGGATTTTACGTCCGCACAGACCAACCTCAGCCGTTGTGTCCGAAATTACCTGAAAACTCCGTATTTTTGTTTGTTTGTTTCTCACTTAACTTTCAACAGTTATTAGAAAGAAAAAAAAATTTAAATTGCACCAGTAATCTTTTACAGTAACTCTCCCCCAACACAGTGCGTTTGTCTGGTAGTTGTGCACTTTACAGTTAATGTCCTATTTCAGAATGTTTTGTTTGTTCTCTGAAAAAGAAAGGAAAACAGTGACTGAGTACTGTGGTGGAAGACAGTGACGACGATGATGATGATGATGATGATTGTAAAAGTGATATTAATGTTTTTTTAAATGAGCAGTTTTTGTTTGTGGTTAGTGTGGTTGTCTTTATTTTGTAATAAGGATGTTATAGAGCTGCTGCAGTCTTATACAGAACAGAAACAGTATGTTAATGTACAAAGGTTCCTCCTTTATTACTTTAATCAAAATATATGTTCGCTATTTGCTATGAACACAAAAACTGGCTCCTCCTGCGTTTTCCTGACTTTTCCCTCCACTTTCTCAAGATACTGTGAGGAGACAAGTTCCTCCAGACGCCGCCGCCCGTTTTCAGAGGATCGACGAGAATCCTGTCCGGTATCTCAGATGTTCTAATTTTCCACGTTCAGCTCCATGTTCTGCTGCTGACGTAAAATAGCTTGTGACTTTATAATTATTTATAAATTTCTTATTTCTGCCGCCAGTTCCGTTATTTTACTTGAGCTTGAAATGGATTTCATTGTTAAAATGCTTAGAGGAGCTTTTAATTGTTAAATAATAAAAGTTAATTGGTAAAAAAATAATTAAGAGTAAGACATAAAGATAGAGGGAGAATTGCTACAAAATCTCCCTCCAAAAATCAATAGATTTTAAGATTTTTCGGATATTTTGAGGAAAATATTTAAAAAAAAACTTGAACTGGCGAATGATTTCTTGCCAGTTTTTTTGCCTCTTTGTTATGATTTTGACTCGACAGCAGCGACTGATTCTCCTCCAGCAAACCAACTTTAAAGGAATGGTTCCACTTTTTTCCCCACTTACTTAGCAGGAGGAGACCAAGGTTAGTCTCGTGTCTGAAACATAATCCACAATCTGTATGTGTTTTTTTTTTGTTTGTTCTTTTTTTTTTGTTTCTGTTTTTATAATTTTTGTCAGGATTAAACAAACCAGATTTCATATGTTAATTGGTGAACTCTTGAGGTGGTAGAGGAGAATCTCGTCACCTTTGGGCCCATGTCCAGTCCTGATGCTAAACCAAGCTTCATATCGAGCTCAAAGGGAAGAGGAGTGTCATTGAACGTCTCATCTGACTGAAAGCAAATATGAAAGCTGTCTCTCAAACAGCTCGGCTCCTTGTTCAGAGGAGGAACTGGGGACTAATAACTGAATTAACAGGCTGGATTGTGACTGAGGAGAGATTTTCATGCCTTAAGTGCACGAAAGCAATTGTGTGTTATTGTCTTGTACTTTTTCTTGTCTAAATTAAAAAAAAAGGAAAACTATTTTAAACTGAGGTGAAGTTATGGTTGTTTCTCATTCTAGATTAAAGAGTGTGGCTGTAATTTAGTGTGTATTTAAGGTCAATAACACAATCACACAATGAATAAATATGACTAAAAAACAGAGTTAATCAAACATTGACATTAGAGACGTGATGCGGTCACTCCTGCAGCACTGACTCAGCACCACAGAGGATGTCGGTGATCCTGGACTGTGTTTGCAGAGGGTGTGTGTGTGTGTAGAATAAGAACACACACTCATACACACTCACCTGGGTGTGACGCCTCATGACATGAACACACGCCAGGACATGAAGCAGCTATTGACACAACCGGACGGTCGAGCTACATCCTGGACCTGAGGACGAGAAGAAGGGACTATGCGTAAGTTTTTATTTATCTATTTATAATTTTACAGTCTAACATTCAATTATATGATCCAAGGAACATTTATATCATTACTAGTTCTCAGACATTATAAAGAGTTAAGATTATGAAGGGATGACAGAGTCACAGTCTGGATAGTGATTATCATCATTATCCAAAGAATGTTCTAAGTTTTTTAACAATTTTTGCTTGAAAATTTGCAAAAATGATTCCTCCATTTTGATTTCACTTTATCAATATATTTATATCATATATATTTTTATTATCATATATATATTTTATATTGTTTTTCTGAAATTTGACTCACGTCTGACAGTATATTACATCTGATTTTAGGAATATGTAGCCAGTATTTGTGAGACACTAACACAATATAATTAAATTAAAAACTTTTTAAAAGTCAGAAAATAGAAGGAAAAAAAATCACATATGAAATATCAATTTGTGTATGAAAATTAATACAGGGATTCAAATCTTAACTGAGTCTTAACATGATGCTTCAGTTGTGATAATACAGATGTAATCACAGGTCAGTGTTTAGTTTAAACAGGAAGTTATTTAATACTCTGAAATTAAAGTGGATTATTTTATTTTTAGGTCGGATCTTGTTTTTACTTTTTTTTTTTTTACCCCAGTCAGTTTTGGCAGTTTTGTATTTGCTTACAAACCTGCTACCGCAGCAGCAGCAGATGCTGGACATTTGTCTGTTGTGTTTAATTAACTTCCGTTTTTAAACTCGTGTCCTCAGTTACAGCAGATGTAGTTCAGGTGTTGGAACTGACTCGGCTTGACAAGTGTATCAGAGATCAGCCTCACAGCAGTTTGTGATCACACTTGTTCACTTTCCTCAACAGTAGAACCATAATTTCATCTTTTTAAAATTAGCCGAGCTGCTCTTCAGTCTTAACTTTTGTTTTTATCTCAGCGTCTTAATTAATTCAGTAAAACAACCAAACTGGGTGTGGGTTGTTTTTTACCTGCAGGCAACTGAAGCTGTGATTCAGACCATTTTCTTCCGCCGTGGTCGTCAGGAGTTTCCAATGACAGAGGTACTGAACAAACCGCTCATCTTTCCCTCAGCAGCTTGTCCTTAAAACTCAGAGGTTTGACTTCTGTCTCACTCGGCAGGAGGACGGCAGGGAGCAGGGATGAATGTGGTTCTAAAAAAAGAGGGAGGGATGAGTGGAGGAATCAGAGGTAGCGGTGGGATGTGGTGGGATTCCTAAATAGTGGCAGGGACGTTCTGTCTTTACAGAGCAACCTGGAGGACTTGTGTCGGACTCTGGAGGCCCTTAGTCTGCGGACAGTCCGAACCAAGCAAACTTTGGGCTTTTTCTCCTGTTAAAAGTGGGACTGAAGTGTGCGGTATGCTGCTTTTGCTGCCCTGGGGGCTAAGCCAGGCACCGCAGATTTCAGAATCGAGATGCAAGGCACTTACTGAGGAAAAAAAAACTTTTCTTAACTCTCTAACACAACATATCATTTATACTGTGTTGAATAAAACATCACAAGTTTTTCTTTCTCAGCAACTAAGCCAAACTAGATGACTGACTGTTTACAAGCCTTAACAAGTAACTCTGTACCCCCCGTCCAGTCCAGGCAAAGCCCCGAGTTCCTGGGCCTCTCCCGCTGCGCCGCCTGCTACAACCAGAGGGCGAGCTCCACGCCTCGGTGGGGGGACGACGGGGAGTCCAGCTCCTCGGCCGAGGACTCCGAGGCGGAGTCCAGCTCCAGCAGCAGCAGCAGTGGTGGTTGCTCGGGCACTGTCGAGGCAGAAACGCCTGGGGGGCAATCACCTGTACGTGGAGGTGGCGCCGAGGATGGTGACGGAGAGGAGGAGATTGGAGAGACGCCGGAGAGCCCACGAGACGAACACAGGAATAAGGGGGTCATTCAAAGGCCTCCCTTTGTCAACTCTTCGTCCCTTCCCCCCTCCTCTAGACCCCACCTTGCCCCTCTCTCCCTCCTGCCCTCCCCTGCCAGGGTTGTGTCGACCCTCCACCTGCAGGTCTTGCCCGACGGACACGCCCATGACGCCTCCTTCGCCATCTGCCAACACCCGTCTGAGAAAGAGGAGGAGAAGACGGAGGAGAGTTATGGTGGAGGAGGAGGAGCGGAAGGGCAGCTGCTTCCGCAGACGATTCAGTGGCCGTACATTAAGTTACCATGGCAACAGAGGTCACAACCAACATTAGGCCTGGACCTGTATCATCAGCAACAACATCATCTGCAGACCTCATATCAATACCAACAACAGCCTCCATATTTTCCTCCTCTCACAGCTCAGGGTCAGGGGGGGTTACCACCACCAACACCTTCCTTGTACACCCTCCCCGTGTTACACCCCCCCACGACAATGTACATACCCCCATGGGCCGCGGACGCACCCCAGACACATCTGCATGCACCTGCTCCACAACCGTGCTGGTGCTTTTACCACATGCACCTTCCTCACACGCACTAGAGTCATCGCAGCAGAGGACAGTTAATGCGACGAGGAGGGTTACACAGGGCTGCACTGTTGTTTCCATTAAATATGTGAAAATTTCGACAGAGAGATCTGGATTTCAAGACTTGAACGTTCACCAAACTAAGGCCCATGGTGCAAAAGGTGTAGTCCCTACAGATGTTTAAGATTTTATCCATCTTCATTCCCATCGGGAGACATTGGATCGGTCCCCGTTAAATTCCGCTGCATGAAAATGAGTCCAAACACATAACCAGAGATGTGAGGATCAGTCTGCAGAGACCAGGAGAACAAAGAGTCCTGCAGCAGGTGGTCTGGACCACACAGAGACCTGATGTCAACACCACGGCGTCAGTCTGGGATCACATGAACAGACTGAAGACACTCAGACAGAAGAACGTGGAACGTTCTCCAAGATGCTCCGAAGATCCTGTGCTGGTTTAAAGGTAAAGGGGGGTCACAGATGTTTTTCCGTTTACTGTAGTTTGTACGAAGTAAATCAATGAATAAAAACTTGTGGCATAATTTCTTTAAAGCTTCCTCACTTTACTTTTAATGCCTAAAACCTTTGCAACCTTTGGTTAAAAGCCTGTTTCCCTCTGTATTTGTATTATCTAGGATATGCTAGCAGCCGTGCTAGCAGCTCTGTGTGGCCATGGCTCATCTACCAGCGCAGCATTGCTTTGAGCTAAATGCTAACAACGTCAACATGCTCACAGTGACGTGTTCACCATCGTCCCCATTTTAGTTCTAGCAGCTTAGCATACTAACATTTGATAATCGGCATTAAGCGAGAGGCCCTAGGCATTTTTTTTTCACCTGAGAGGGCAAACCTAAATTCAGTCAGTGATAGTTCAACAGCTGTGCGGCCATAGTGAACCATGTTGGGCTCTAGGGGGAAGCAGCACATGGGACAGATTTGAAACACAATAAGTCTCCACGTCCCCCATGATGACGCTAAAGTGAGAGTCTAAAAACTCCAGCAAAAATTTTTTTGACGTAGTAGAAATGAAGCACAACAGCGGCAGGATCAACAAAGTTTTTACACTTCATCCTGAAAGGCAAAGCGAATGTGTGACCCTGATTTCATGGTAATCCATCGAGTAGTAGTTGAGTTATTTGAGTCTGGATCAGAGCTTCTGGCGACTCACGTATAAAAACGTACTGAACAGTGCAGCCTCAACCTCACATCACGCCCTGAAAACAGGAAGTTGAACGTTTGCCGCCATTGATATGAGCAAAGACTACAGGTGTCTGTCGGCCACAGAAGACGGAGCCGAGAGACGGACGGTTTCCAAAAACATAGCAGAACGCACACAAGAGGCTCTTTGTATGGTGTGTGTGTGTGTGTGTGTGTGTGTGTGTCTGTCTGTCTGTCTGTCTGTCTGTGTGTGTGTGTGTGTGTGTGTGTGTGTGTGTGTGTGTGTGTGTGTGTGTGTGTGTGTGTGTGTGTGTGTGTGTGTGTGTGTGGTTTGTTCCACCTACAGTAGCCACTAAGTCTCTCCAGATGTCTCCACTGAGACAAAGTGTTTCCACTACGGCTGCCAACGCACACGCAAACACACACATGCACACATGCAATCACACACACACATGCACACACGCTCTGATGTCACTGATGGAAGAGGATGCCGGTTTCTGAGTTGGGGGTAGGACACGCAAATGGACACACGGAGCCTCCCTTACTTTCCGTTTGCTGATTACCAAATCAAACGGAAAACAATTTCTTCGTATGAACCAGGCCTCTTTTACAATCTTCTTTTATAATATATTACCACAAATTCCTGAACATCCCAGAGAACCTGGTGGAAAATACGTTTAGTCAAGTACAAATCTGACTTGCGCTCGAGGTATTATGGTGAATTTACACCTCAAATTTCAGAGAGAAATCTGATTTTTTTTTTTTTTACTCAACTACAAATATTTGACAGCTAGTTACTAGCTAAGTTAATAGTTACTCTACTAAAATTGAGTTTTTATGTGTAAAACGTACAGATCGGCTTTTCAAAATAAAGTTAAAACTACTTTAATGTTCATTTTAGTCAGTGATAATCCAAAGATTTAGCAACTCCTTTTTCAGGATTCGGTATCTTTATTTCTGACACTTAAATTTCATTTAGTAACAGTTTTACACTGTGATATTGTAATGATCTGATCACTTCTGCTCATCTGTTGTTTTCTGTTGCACAGTCAATAAAACTGCCCCCTTGTCTCCGACTGTCGTCCAATGATTCCCTGTCGGACAGGAAATACACAAACAAAAAGTACATCACTCCTCAAATGCAGCCTTAGTTATTGGTTTGACAAAAGCTGCAGGGATCAGTGTCTTTTTGCCACAGGAATCCAAACTTTCGGACACACTGGGGCATAAATAAATCCACGTTAAAAATAGTTAAACACTTGTTCTACAATCACTATAAAAAACACTGGCAATTTGGTAAAAAACCTTTAGAGGAACAGGTTGGGGTTAGGGTTCGGGTTCGGGTTTCAAAGGTTCCCAACCGCAGTGTGGAAATCGCAGTCGCAGAGGTTTAAAGCCTCCAAGTGGGAAACCCCTAAATGAAAATCTGCTCTGTTCTATTTTTAGTCAAGGCGATATGATGCAGTTAAGACCGGATGTGCAGCATCCGATATCCGAGATTTGATAAGATGCTGGATCGCCCGTTTATTTTCAGAAAGTCGGAAACCCAGACGAACCAAAGTGCCTGTGGGTGGAACATGGGCGTCGTGACGGAGGCGTCGTGACGGAGGCGTCGTGACGGAGGCGTCGTGACGGAGGCGTCGTGACGGAGGTGTTTGTGGCACATCCACACTTTAATTCTGAAGGAATACACGAAGGTTTTTTTGATGTTGCTTTTATTTGCTCTCACAGCCGTATTTTTGCAAAGTCTTAATAATTTATTCACCTGACAGTTCATTAATTGGTGCACATGGTTTCCTGCTACTTTATGGTTTTTTTTTATAGCATACGACTCCGCAGAGGCCCCAAAGTCTGAGAACTTACGATAAACTTATGTGAGCTTTTAGGTTATTATAACTATTCTATCACTGACATCATCTCTGTGCTTTTTCTGGGAATTTTGGTGTTTAATCAACCTTTAGGGACTTTACATTCATAGGCCAATAAAAAAAAATTTAAAAAAGTATATATATGTAGAAATAAAGGCCTTGCAGCATGGAAACTGCATATAGACCTTCCGAATAAATAAAATATGACAAATCAATGTGATTTTACCATTTAAAAGACATTTGTTTGATGGCTGGTCAAGACTCTGAGAGGGATTGGGGGGGTCTTGTTGGGACCCTGTACTTCCCCAAGACACTTGATGCTGAATATACCACACTGTGAAAATGTCAACTTTGTCAACAAGACATGTCAACAAGGAATATAAGTGGTTTTAGCTTTCAAAATTTAAATGACAAAAATCAGAGTCCTGATAATTTTATGATGATTCATTTGGCTTCTGACCAAACAGCCACAGAACCTCATCAACCATAACCCTTATAGGGAGCAGATGTCAGCGTGCTAACACGCTGCACGCTGAAGAAGTTGAAGCGATACTTGTTACACATCAGCGTGTTAGCGTCGTAGACTCTGTGACGGAAACACCGTCAGGCCTGAGTGAAGCTCCACAGAGCTGCTCGCCTTTAGCCTCTGATGCGTGAGTTGTTATGATTATTATGAAATACAGGTTTATTTTCTTTATTTTAGCCATCGGCGTTATAACAATGCAAAAGACCAAGATGGAGAAAAGTATGGAGTCAAACCAAGGCCCATGGGCTCCGCTTGTTTACAACAGCCCTGATCCCGAGTTCAGTCACACTGCTGGAAGCTGTAAATTTAAGGAATTAATGTGGAATCAGACTAAATACAACTGTTTGTCATCTTTTCTTTTACATTTCCACAGAGCAGGATGATATCAAAAATATTTTTAATAACAAAAAAGAAGAAGTGTCACTTCTCAGCCATCACTTTGTTTCTTCTTCTTGCTACATCAGAGTGTAAATGCTGCAGTGACTGGGCTGCTGTTCCTCCTCTCTCTCTCTCCAAGTCTGTCAGTTAGTGATAATGGACCCCGCCGGCCGAGAGGAGACCACTCCCTCGCTCCCTCCTCCCTCCCTCCTTGACATATACACACACACACACACACACACACACATGCATCCACTCTCTCTCTCTCTCTTTCTCACTTTCTTTCTGTCCCTCAGTCAGTAATAATGGAGCCCGGCAGTCCGAAGAAGATCCACTTTGCTGTGCCTCCGCTGCAAGAACATCTGGACCCGCAGGCCGCCGAACATGTGAGTGTATCTGAGCGTGTCTGAGCGTGTGTGTCACAGTGTGTGTCACAGTGTGTGTGGGGGGACCAAGGTGTGGGTTCATGGGGCTGAATGGGGCTTCTATCCGTGATCTTGCGAGTCTTGCCTGGAATTTTCTGCGTGTGGGTGCAGAGCAGCATGTGTGCAGGGGTCGGACCTCATGAAAACCGCCGTTTGTGTGCCCGTCGTGTGTATTTAATGGGGCCCGTCGTGCTTGAGATGTGACAGACTCTGTCCCTGACACTTTTGAGTGAATATTGTGTGTTTTGCGTGCTGGTTTGCTTTCCATGGCAATGACTTTAAATGGGTAATATATCCATGCGATTGTGGGCAGAATTAAAGGTAAGATCTGCCCTAAAACACCCTGTAAAACCCATTTGTACTCTATATTCCTGAGATGTTTAAAGCCGGCATTTCAAATGATTCAGAAACTGTTAGAAAATCTTCCTGCTCCTCCACTAAATGCTTCTTTAATCCTGTGCTCTTTGCCTGTTTACTCTAAAAGTGGCTGATTATGTAACTGCGACATAATTAAAGTTAAACTTGCTCCTGCCATCGCAACAAGTTCACGCCTCTCCTATTGGGGTGGCGCAGAAAGGCATGCTGGGAAACAGCATCAGGGACAACTGACCGAACTCTCATCGGAGAAGGTGGGAGAGTCAGGTGGAATGAGAGGAAGATCGACACTAACTGTAAAAGGAAAACAGGATCTTTCGAAGTTTAATGTGACTGAAATAAAGCTGCCACCCGTGTGAGGCTCTACTGCTGGTTCTTGGGTTCTTTTGCTTCGCTGACGTCTTTACGAACTGTTTAGTCGCCGGAGAACCGGAAGCCGTTGGTTTTTAAGGAGGCTTGGTAAATGAGCGGTGAGAGATTAACCCCCCCCGAGGGCCCCTGGGGACTCCCTGTGCTGGAAACTCTCAGCATTTCCAGGAGTCAGAGATAAATTGTAAGCAGCGGCTTTACGAGATAGCATCTTGTAAAACCTAGTGGCTCCCCGAGGATGACGGCAGACGTTTACATTCCCGCAGTGTGACAGCGTTATTGAATCTGTACCAGAGCTGTGAACCAAGTACAGCAGAGTAAATGTGTTAAAAAAAAGGAAAAAAAGTTTCAGTGGGTTAAATCCACTTTTCACACTGTCTTCACTGGTTTATGTGGTTATTATCATCACTGTAAATCTAATCACTTTCAGAGCAGCAAAATGTGCATGTAACTCACCGGGGGTGTGTGTGTGACATTTTTCATTTCAAAGTTGTGCAAAGTTATTTAAAATTCCCTTTTAAAGTCTATATTTTAAAATCATGAGGTAGAAAACGAATGTTTTCCATGTGATTTTGACCCTTTGCTGTGGGAGCATTGTGCTAAATTTAGTTGTAACTAAGAACTTTAAGTGGAAAATAATATCAATTACATGCATTTAGAATCATAAACTTAATTACCAGACTGAATACTTCAGTCTGGTAAAGAAACAGTCTCAGTTAAAAGGCTGCAGAAACACGCAAGGGTTTGTTTAATTGTGTTTTCACTGCGTAAGAACTGGTCTGGACCAGAAGCTGGAGGAAGTCGTACCGAGCACAGGAGAGCCCCCCCCCCCCCCCCGATACTATTTCCAAGAAGGATGAAACAGTGAAAAAAAAAAGTGTTTGTGTCTTTACCTCAGATCCGTCGCAGACGACCGACGCCTGCCACCCTGCAGATCTACAGACAACCAGGCACAGGTAAAGCTGCAGAGGGATGGGGGGGCAGGGAGGGGGCTGGAGAGCAACAACTATAATGGAACTTTTATTAGATTTGGTAAAGTGATCTCTGTGCTAAGACTTGACTGATGGATGCCTCAAGTGAATGTGTGTGTGTGTGTGTGTGTGTGTGTGTGTGTGTGTGTGTGTGTGTGTGTGTGTGTGTGTGTGCATGCGCATGTGTGTGTTTGTGAGTGCTGGCTCTCAGCTCTCATAAATCCCTCCACAAAGGAACCAGCTGATTGAATAATCATCCTGCGGCCGTACAGAGGTCTAATGTGTTTACGAGCGGCCATTTTGTCTGTGGCCGGGACCAAACACAACAGGAAGACAGGGAACATAAACATAAACATAAACATAAACATAAACAGGCCATAACAAAAATTAGAAAAATCTGATTAATATAACAATTAATAATTGATAAGAGTGAGAAACTTCACGGAGGCTGCAGATCTGGATTTCGCCGAGATTCGACCTGTGTGCACCAGACTTCATATAGTATTCCTTAACTTTTAGGTAATGAACCACCAGTCTGTGAGGCAGTTGGCAGCTGTGAAAACAAAGATGAAGCAAAGATCATCTCAATAAAAAGTACAGATGTTACGTCTTAAGATGTTGTTTTTTTCTGTAGTTTTTACAGAAATAACTGTTGATATTTTGTCTTCAGTAAATGCTGGTATTTTCTGAAATTATCCCAGCATTTGCTAATGTAGCACTTTCTCTAACTTCTACTGGCAACCTCTAGGAATCCAGTTCGCTCCAAATCAAAAGACACATCCCCTGAGTCTAGTTTTTATTTTCCCCCTGGAGCCAAAAATCTTCCTCCAGCTCACAGCTGGTGAAGTTCATGGCTGAAATCCAAGTCAAGTGAAAATGAAGTTAAAACACTTTTCTCAAAGAAAAAAAGGGGCTTCTGAAAACTAGAAATTTCAGCCCCTGGCATAGTTACTGATGAGTCACTGGACAACAGCCTCTTTATTCATAGAGGCTATAATCACCTGCAGGTGCTAGAAGAAGGTTTTTGGCTCCGGGCTGATCACGGCGACCAGTTTCAGGAACTAATGAAAACTTCAAGCCTGTTGCCTGTATCCTACATGGTCAAAGCTCCGGGCCACAGAGGGGAAAACCATCACGACCCACAACCCCGACCCGGCCATCATGGCTTGACCCCGAAAGACCCATTGACCCCGTTAGATAACCCCCCCCCATCCCCCCAGCTCTGATTTCTCTGAACATCTGCTATGCAGATTTAGAAATGGCAACGTGTCAGAAATGGATCAAAATATATATGAAGCTGGTGACAGATGGGTTGGAACGGAAAGAGCTCACTGCCGCTGTCTCGTCTCTCCTGCAGATGCTGGGGATCAACAGAACGCCGGCGGAGAGTCCCAGGTTTGTAGGAAGAAAAAAAAAACGCACACACGGACGCAAGGCGAACACCCGGCCGCTAACCGTCGCCTCTGAAAACCCAGGCACGTGATGGTCATCTGTCCGGGGAAAAGCCCCCTGACCCATCGCTCCAGTTTAGAATTAAACCGGTCGAATACAAAAATCCATCCAAAAAAAATTTAAACAAAATCCACTCCGCCCCTCACAGGAGTCTTATTCTTAGCACCTCTCAGATTTCCTGGGTTGACATTTAAAGTTGACCGCGGGCCGACTCTGGGAGTTTTTCGCCGTGACGAGGTCAGCCAGGGCCCGTGCGGGTATCAGTTTTTAATCAGGAGCGACCGACGCCTCCGTTATTTTTAGATCACGTCCTTGGGTGCGTCGATCGGCCTAGAACCACCTAGAACCATCATCACAACGAACTGGGCCAACATCTTTTTAAAAATCGTCATTTTTATCCTCATAATTTATCCTCGTTTTACTTCGTGACTTGTGGCTGCGCTTTACTTGTATGACTCTGTCACCTCAGGTTATAATTATATCATCTTTTTCTCTCCTTCAGGCTTCAGATTCCTCCCAGAGGAAGCAGAGCACCTACGCCCCCCCCACCATGAAAGGTACTTTTTTTTTTGTTAGCCTGGTCACCCTTGGTCTTTTCTTTTGCGGGTGCGTCTCAGATGCTGCTCGCAATCTACTGTTCGTTTTTTTAAACAGGATATTTTGTCAAAACAGTCAGCGATAACTGATACGCCTCTGAAATGGGGAAAAAAAACGAGAGGGCGAGGCGAGAGCTGAGAATCTCTGCGGCAGAAAACAACAAACGACAGAAACACTTTGACGCGTAAACTGAAAGCATGTGGCCGCGGATGATTCCTGTCGACGTCCGTGACGAAGGCCTCGAGGAGGAAGCCGTCCACTGTCGGCGCGTCCTTCACGCCGAGGACTCTGGGTCATTGGCCACAGACCCGTCGCTAGTGCCCCCCCGGGATTCGTGTTAAATTGACACGTCCGGTCATGAGAATAAGGACTTTTTAGCTTTTATTGGGTTTGAATTGACGAACATCCGCTGCAGGGATGAGCCGGTTCCTCTTTTCTTTCTATAAATCACCTTCTCATTCGGTACGTGTATGTGAATCAGTCTCCTTCTATAGATTTACAGCACATTTCTGTTTGATTCTCTGCTGATGTTGCAGCTGTGCACACACCAGCCCCCCCCCCCCCCAACTCACACACATATATCTGTATCTGTTTGTTTTGTTTAACTACATGTCGTTTGTCTTTCTCTGTATCTGTAGCTATTCCTGGTTTAACCCCCACACACACACACACCCACACACACACATACACTTCTGTTTTCTTAAGTCTTGGTTCTGATCTTGTTTCTTTAGTCTTGTTTTTTGGTCCCAGATCCATAGGGGAGACAGAGGGATGATTGGGGGGGGGGGGGGTCCCAGAGGGTGTTTTTGCTTTGTTTATGAAACTATGTGACGAAGCTCAAAGTGGCTTTTAAAAGTAAAAATTTATTCTTTATTGATTCTGAAATGTTGCACCGTGTCCACACAGTTACACACAGTAACTGTCAGAAGTATTGATAAAAGTCAAAGTGGATAAAACATAACAGGAGAACGTCGCTGGATTTTCACAAAGGCCTGTTGGTACATGATATTTTACTTCAGCGGTAGAAAGTTCCGACAGAATGGCAACTTAATGATATAATGTAGAGCTGGTGATATGGAGTAAACCTCAGCCTTTAGCCTCGGCTCTTCTTGGCCCGGATTCAACTAGATATCGGAAGCTTCCATCTGAGGATCTGGTTCCTAGTTGACACGATGCATCACATCGAAGCTGCAGATCTGGTGGCTGGGGAGGCCACTGAAGTTCACTGAACTCATGGTCATGATCATGAAAACAGTATGAGACGACTTTAGCTTTGTGACACGTTACATTATCCTACAGAAAGTAGCCGTTGGAAGATGGTAAACTGTGGCCGTAAAGGGATGAACATGGTCAGCAACAGCACTCCGACAGACTGTGGCATTCACACCATGATTGACTGGTATTAAAGGGCCCAAAGTGTGCAAAGAAAACATTCCCCACACCATTACACCATCACCACCAGCCTGGCCGGTTGACACAAGGCAGATGGGTCCATGGATTCACGCTGCTGAAGCCAAATTCTGACCCGACCATCTGCTGCCTCAGCAGAAATCCAGATTCATCAGCGACCAGGCTGCGTTTTTTTCCGGTCTTCAACTGTCCAGCTCTGGTCCAGCCTCAGGTTTCTGTCCTTGGCTGACAAGACTGGAACCTGACGTGATTGTTCTCCTGTTGTAGCCCATGAGCCTAAAGTTGGATGTGTTGTTCTTCCTGAGACGCTTTCTGCTCGACACAATTGTAAAGAGTGGTTACTTGAGTTACTGTAGAATTTCTGTCAGCTCCAGCTAGCCTGGCCGTTCTCCTCTGACCTCTCATCAACAAGGTGTTTTTCTTCACTTGATATTTTATGTGAGTAAACTGGAGACTGTTGTGCTTTAAAATCCAAGGTGACCAGCAGCTTCAGAGCTGCTTTGATCTTACTGGTGCTTAAATCTGTTGAATTCTCAAACCTCATAGAAAAGCTCAGCCCAACTTCATGAACGTTCATCAGGACTTGAAGTGACGCTCTGAGCAGCCAAAGCTGTCGGCTTTCTTCCAAAATCTGAGTAACAGGCCTGACTGGTTGCTTTTCATCTCTAAAGGACTGTTGTTTTTGTCGTCTCGGCCGTATCCGCCGTCTCCCTCATTGCCATCTCTGTCGTCGTCTTCGTCATCGTCTCCGTCATCGTCTCCGTCATCGTCTCCGTTGTCTCCGTCCTCTCTGTCCCTTCGATCTTCGCTCGTGCTGAATTAAAAACTCCTACGGGCGCTTCTCCGTGGGAAAACAGTGTTGGGCTCAGAGAAGCAGCGCCGCTGCTGGTCAGGACGACAGCTTGAAGAGGCCGAGTCGGCGGAGGGCTGCGCCTTTTCTACCTTAAGACCCGGCAGCTCTTGATTTAGGGAGTGTGTAGGAAATGGTGCACAAGGAAATTGAAGATAAGGAATTGAAGATAAGAAGGAAGAAATACATAATGTGTGTGTGTGTGTGTGCAAGCAGATCTCTGAGTGCAGCACCGAGTAGTTTCCAGGAAGTGGAGGCCGTAAAAGCTTTTCTTTTATTGATCCTGTCTGAGTTTGTGTGTGTGCGAGTGTGTGTCTGTGTGTGTGAAGACCAGTTAGATAACAGCCTTGTGAGAAGCTGCCTATGCAAAAAAAGCATAGCAGGCATGTTTATGTTCAGTAGGATCGGGGGGGGGTGTTTTATTTATTAATCTGATCAGGTTTTATTGTCGCACTGTGGTTTTACAGGATTTTATGATCAGTTCTTCGCGTTGAAGGTGAAGTGCTGTTTTTATGTGGGCTGAAAAAGCCTTTAATTGTATATCTGAGCAGACTTCGTGGGATTTGCAATAACAGTCATCTCATGACTCGGGATTTTGACGGACGACAACAAATCAAATCGATTACAACTCTGTCTGGGGGGAAGCTATCTGGAGTTTCTAGGTTCTCAGCAGCGCCACGAGGAGAAAGCCACCTTAAGAGCTCACTAACGGAGCTGTGGTTCGCCCTCGTTTGGGTCCATTTTACTGTTTACCCTCTGCTCTTCGTAACTTCTGCCCTGAACTTGCAGCTAAACATCTGCAAGTGAGGCAGATTTATTCCCCAACACTCGTGGCTAAGCTTGATATTTATACATTTTTACAAGATATCAGGGCAAATCTACTGAACCTTTTTCTAATTTGGATTTTTTTTTATCCTCTAGTTTTCTCCTTTACTTTCGGTGCATATATTTTCCCAAGTTTTTAAATTTTGGTAATAATTTTTGAATCCACAGATAATTATTATCATTCTTTTGTTATTTCGTCTTTTTCCCCCCTCCGCTCTGTTGCGACCTGCCTGTAGTCATGGCGTCTCTCCACTAGAGGGTGCTCTTCTCTCCCCAGAGCTTCAGCTGGGGGTGGAGCAACATCTCCTGGGGGCGGGGCTCTGCGAGACCGACGGCCAGCTGAGCCCGATCACGGCGCAGCTCTATGCCGCGGCGACTCTGTGGGCCAATCATAACGGGCCGGAGGAAGCCAACGGGAACGAGGCGGGTCTCCCGTTAGCCAATCAGGAGAGAGGATTGGCGGAGAGCAACAGTTTAGGGGGTAAACACTTTTATTTTTAGATGGAAAAACAAAGATTTTTAGCAGCAAACTGCAAAATAAATCAAATTTTGTGATACCAGATTTTATAGTGAAATGACAACCAAAAACTGTAGCCATCGTAACTTGGAGGCCCATTCGTTTGATGCCGTCCAGCTAGAAGAACTTTAAGATCAAGGTTCTTCAAAATAAGAGAAAAAAATTAGAATTAGTGGGTGGAAATGAGAAAAAAATAAACCAGTGAACAGCTGGACACATAAATCTTAGGGGTCGTCTCGCTAAGCTTTTGATAAATGACACCGAAGGCGGCGCGTCCGTTTGGTTATTAACCCAAAATATTGTGCAAACATGTCGTATTCAGATTTATTTGGATTGTTCTGTTGGCCCCACACACAAACACACGCAAACATACACACACCAAAACACACCGAAACACACACTCACACACACACACACACACACACACACACACAACCAAACACACACAAACACACACTAGTGTTAAATAAATTTTAAAAACCAGGTCAAATAATAACCAACTAAGTCTCCACAAAACTTAGTTTACAAATAAAAACAAAAGTTGTTTTTCAATACAATCAATTTTAAAAGAAAAGCTACTAAGAAAAACACTGATATTTCTTTGCCTGATACACAACCTCTGCAGTAAAAAATAATTGGATGGGTTGTTTTTTAATATCGACATTGAATCTAAAGTAACATTAAAGGAGTTGGTTGTAACATCTGGATCGGGATTTAACTCCTGGAGTTTAAAGGAACTTTTTTCTCTTTTAGCTGCTCTCATCAAGGCCTGCATGCAGCTGTTTGGTATTAAATTCAACAGCTGGAAGGAGACAAAACTCCAGACTGATGCTAACGTTGCTCCGCGTCTGTCAGACTGTCGTCACGTTTTTCCCTTAATTTCCAAAACTTCGCGCCTGCGGCTGATCGGTCGTGACGACAAGTTGCATTCAAAAAGATGATGTAATGGCTGAAATTGTATTATTGAAATTAAACTTTACAGTTTCTGAGCAATAAGCACAGATGCGCAAACACACACGGACACACAGGGACACACACACACACTCTTCACACCCGTCCTGTTACTAATGGCTTGACCCATGTTTGTGTCTGTTTCCTGTGACTCTCCCAGGAGGAGACGACTAACAGCACTAACTCCTCCGTCTCTCCCTCCTCTGTCCTCCCTCCTCCTGTGGCCTTGCATGATCTTTCAATCTTCCGGTGTCTACCAACTTCCTCCCCCTCCTCCCCTCCTCTCTCCCTCTCTCCTCCTTTCTCAGATGTGTCACGCGACCACAATAAGGAGGCGACCAGCCCCGACTCCGTCTCCCGATAGCCGCCTTTGCTCCCTCTCGTCCCTCAGTAACCGACTCTCACCTCCGACGTTCACCTCCTCTGATCCCACTAATAACACACTCCCGTGCTGCACATTAACAGCGGATGTTGCTCTTCCTTTCGCGCACACAGACACACAGACATGTGCACGTGTAGAGGTTTTAGTCATCGGTGTAAATCTAAGATACCGTAGGCGATGTTGTCGAGGATTTGCTTGTGAATAAAGATGTATTATATTAAAACGTTTTACCGAACGTCTGCGTGTTGTTGATCCTCCAGTGATGTCTCTCTCAACGGTTCGGCCTTAAAGCATATTATAAAAACCCGCACAGGTCAGTAGTTTCAGTTAATTACGCGTCATCGAGGTGTTTTGAGCTGAGTCTTGTGATGTTTTGTGTGTGTGTGAATGTGCAGTTTGTTGAAAACAATGGTGGTTTTGGTCACAATGGGTTTTTTTCGGCAGGGTCCGTCTAAGTCCTTTCCACACGTCCTTGCAACAGACCCACATCCTCCACCTTTTCCATATTATAGACAATATTCTTGTGCTCTGTAAAAAGAAAACTATGTAGAAAACAGACGTTATGTTTTCTTAACCCTGAGCTACTTGCCTTTGCAGCATAACTTACCTGTTTCACTAATTTTTAGCAGAGGCCTAAAATGTTAGATTCCCTGTTAGTTAGAAAAAATAAATAGTATTGAGCGAATCAGACAGACAATGAGAAACCTTGATAACTTCAGGATGAAACATATATCATCAGCTTGCTTCACATCCTGAATATGATAAAACACAACAGGGATGACTCTTCTGTACATGTGAATGTGCTGGATGATTTTTAGAGAATTAAACATATTTTTATTTATTATCCTTTTTGGGGGGGGGGGGTGATGTCTCGCATTGTGAACCCAAACCTCCTGATTTCCATTTGCTATTTTTATTGTGAAACTCTAAAAATGTTATACTATTTTTATGTTTTCCTCTATGTCGACGATGGGTCCGTTCACTTTAGCAGAAAGTTTTTACTCCGAGTGTACATCCACAAAAAAACAAAAGAAAAACAGACGTCTAGACATCTTCGGAGGAGATGGAAGAAACAGGATCCACCATAACAGACCAAGTCGTTTTGTTTATCGTCAAACCTGTGACCAAATTATGTGTGTGTTTTTCAGTCTGTTAATACTGAATCTTTTTCATGGGATTTTTTTTTTTTAACCTGTCCCCTGCTCTTCTTCGAGGCTTTAGCAGCTATTTCCTGCTGATGCTGTGTCCAACGCTCAGCTGGAAACGAGACGGTTTAATTCCAGGGACTTGTTGTTCACCCTTTACTGCCTGGAGTTTTATTTTGAAAAGCCCAGCAGCATTTCAGCTAATGACGGCGTGTTTGTGTAGATGTTGCTAGTCAGGATGCAGGATGTAATTCATCAGGCTGTTGGAGGTTGATTTGTTTGGTATTTAAAGGGACATTAACACTCTGAATGGGGGGGGGGTCAAGGCTTTTAATGGCAGGACTCACAAAAAAAATTACAATCTGGGTTTTTTATTTGAGAGATAAAATTTTAATTTCTAATCTTATTTTCTAATTTTATTTTCTAAGATCTGGTGGTAGTGGTGATGGTGTATGGGGTGGGGGGGGGGGTGTAGGGCTGAGGGATCAAATGTCACCAAATATTTGTGTTAAACATGAACGTGCTGTGTTTCAGTGGATGCAGCCCCAATTCAATAGCATGAAAATTTAAGCCACATCTGTATTTGTGCAGGTAAACTGCAAAGCTCCGTGCCCGAGGAGGACGAGGAGGAAACCACCCCCCAGGACAACTGACCCGGGAGACGAGTCTCAGCACCACACGGGGGCGGCCATTTTATTCCCGACGAAAAAAACAAACAGAAAACCCCAAAAACCCGACAGACGGACTCTGGCGTCCGTCTCACCACAGGAAATTGATCTCAGTGGGAGAACGAAGCGTTTTGACCTCCCTCCCTCACGGTGAACTGGTCTGGAAGCGCCACGCTTAGCGCGCTCACCTCAGCATGACTTCACAAAAAAAACCAACAAAAACAAAAAAAATGCCACCGACCGGACTTTTACCGTTTAACTCCTGAGATTAAACTTACGAAACCGGAAGCATGAGACCAAATAAACGGCATCACAGCAGCTCAGACCTCAAGCGCTCGCATGGACGACGTTTCAGATTTTTGGCGGGAAACTCAGTTACTTTGGGAGGAGGTAATCTGGATAATAGCAGTTTTATACATTCAGTCAAACCAAATACTTAAGATAATTAATTCACAGTAGATTCTTTGTCATTATAAAGCATCAGTTTACTATAAAAAATGAATTAAAAAAAATATAAATCTTGATAGTTTTTTGACAAAAATAAAACAAGCTAACATGCTAACATGCTCCGGGCAGCACCTATCGATTATTTTAAATCAACCATTAACCTGCTAATTAATTTTTTCAGTTTATCAACTAATTGTTTAGTCTGTAATGCCAAAAATAGTAGGAAAAGAAAATACGCATCGCGACTTCCAAGGGGCCGAGGTGACGTGTTTAAATGTCTGATCTAAACATCTAATCCAAAAGCCAAAGTTTAAGTTTAAAACGACGCTTGACGAGAGAAAAGCAGCAAATCATCTCATTTTAGGAGCATTTTTTCTCCTCACAGTTTTCGCTTGAAAAATGAAAATGATGAACCCGTCATGGAGAAAAAGCTGCCAGTTCTCGTCCTGTAGATTCACTGATTGTCGGCTGTTAATTGATGACATGACTGCTGCTTTGAAGCTTTGCCTGTTTAAATGAGGCCGTTTCGTGTTCTGGGCCCGACGTGACAGTCAGAGCTGATTTCCGGGGTCGTTCGACTCCCTAATGTTCATCAAAATTTCCTCCGTGTGATCGGAAATTTTTCCCAGGTGCTTGGGAAATAAACCGCCGCCAGATGAATGAAACAAAAAAGTAAAAACCATCAATAAAACCTACAGCTTTTTTCGCACTGTAAAGGAATTTTATCTAGCAGGAGAAGCACGAGTGGGTCGCGGACGTAGCTCACGTTGTCACAACTGTGCTTTTCCTGCTATGACGTCAACATTTCTGCTGTAAAAAGACAAAGTGTGGGATTTGATTTTTCTTATTTTTTCAGGAAAAAAAACAACAACTAGAGATTCACATTATGAAGTTTTTCACATTATTGAGTTATTCATCCTGAGCGGGACGTTCTGCCTCTTTAACACATCGCAGCTATGAGAAAAACCAAAATATTTCAGTTTACGGTTGATCAGCACAGGTTTTTTTTTTTTGTTTTTTTCTAGATGTGAGTAATCAGATTACTCCGACGGATTCTCACTCAGTTACAGAACGATGGGTCGACTGACAGGGAGAGACGTGCTTTGTTTTTTTTCCTCTTCTTTTCATGTATATGCAGAATTTAACCATTTGACTTATAACATCACTAACAGCAATAAACTCGATTGATTTTTTACTCAATAAACATTAGAATAGAGACTTCAGCTACTCCACTGTCTCCGTCTCTCTGGTGTTATTGTTGTTATGTTTTCTTGGGGAGCCCCCTGGTGGCCGTTGTGTGACACAGCAGGTCTGGATGTAAAACACCTGTCTCATTGTTACTGCTGCAGCTGAAAATTCATATAAAAACGTCACCTACGTCAGTGATTTTTATTTTTATTCATCGTCTCAGACGTAGAACAATGCAGTGAAATGGGGATGTATAGTGTAGTGTATTATCATCACACTGGTCTTAGCATGTGTCTACACATTTGTCTGTTATTCAGTGTTTAATTACTTCCCAGAGGAAAAACAATGTCTAATCAGGGTTTCTGCAGCATAAGGACTTATTTAATACCACTATAATGCAATTTAATAATTTTCAAGGTCATAAGGGTAAAAAAAAAAAAAAAAAAAAAAAAGGTAGAATGAACTTTATAGTTTTTCTCGTCAGCCTGACGCTGAAGATTTAACAGCAGATAAGAAAGCGATTAAGACTTTCGTTAATTACATTTAACACTTTTATAACTATTTTAATAACTTCTAAGGCCTTTTTAAGGGGGGGGGCTGTTTTTTGTGTTTTTTTTTTTACTACAGGACCTGCACATCATTTTGACTCTTCATCCTCTTTAAAACAGTGACTCAGAAAGTCAGTTTTATTAGTTATCTAAAAAAAAGGCCATTAATTGTAAAAATATGTGATTTGGGCCCATTTTCTTTTAATGGCAAAAGGTTTTGGACATTGAAAACTAGTGTAATTGTTTGTTACCAACATAAGACTTTATTTTACTGGATTTTCTAAGTTTTTTTCTCCCCCTTTAATCTGATGTGATTGGCTTTTATCAATTAAGCGAGTCTTGTCAGAATCAACAAGATGTAATAATATTCAATTCACAGATTTGTTTTCTGAGTTCAATTTACTAATTTAAGTAACTAAGAGTATAATATAAAGATATTAAGGGGATTATTCATCACAGCTTGTCTGTTCAAGTAAAACATTTCTACTTACTGGTTTTCCACCGCGTATCATCTCGGACCGAGCGCCCCCCCCCCCCCCCCCCCCCAACCATCACCATCACCATCACACACTCACAGCTCAGGTCTGACACAGCCCTAAAGTTTATTTTATTCATGTCATTTAAGTTACACGGTGGAATTAGAGACACAAAAAAAAAAAGAAAAAGAAAGGGAGGTTAGAAAGAAAAACAGCAACCATTCCACATTTCAAATGGCAGAACGTGTCCAGGGCCTCCGTCCCCCCCGGGCTCATAATGCAACCTGCCGCCTGCTGGAGGCGCAAGCAGGACACCGCCACCTCGGTCAATGGAGATGTTGACGTGAAACCAACTCCGAGTTTTAACTTTAAACGCATCCTGTGTTAAAAAAACAACAAAACAAACAAACAAACAAAAAATCACAGTCCTGAAGCAGGAAGCAGTATGAGCCTTTCAGACGGAGCCCTGGTGTTAGTAACACACGAGCAGAGGGCTGACATAAAGGGAGCATGGTTTCTGTATGTGTGTGTGTCTCAATATGTAGCCCTTGCCATGCCTCGACTGAGAGAAAATAATGATAATAATAATCATAATAACAACAAATGAGGCCGCACTTTGTAAAAGTCATCCGTCCGTCCTAGAGGGTCCCGAGCAACTGTCGCGAAAAACGCCGCCGCTCTCGGGGAGAGTTTGTTGGAGGATGTCCCATCGACTGCATCAGTGAACGCATCACCAAGAGGGAGTGTGTGTGTGTGTGTGTGTGTGTGTGTGCATGAGCGCATTTATGGATTGATACGCCTTGTTGCAGCTCCAGGTTTTTCTAGACTTACAGGATTTAGCGGGTCTGTCCCTTCAGAGCCACGTACGAATGTGTTTATCCAACCGCGGGGAGGGTTGGCGACAGGAGAGAGGCAAGAGCTCCCTCAAGAAAGAAGATAAAAGAAAAAGGCTGAAAGTCAAACGTTTCAGCCTTTTTGGGTTAAATCATGTTTTCTACTGGTTTGTTCATTCTGGGTAGACCTGTCTAAGGGGGGGGGGGGTGTCTGTAGGTGCACTGCAGGTCTCTGACAGCAGAGACGCCTGCTCCACGTCTATACTGTAGTGTCAATGTGTCTTTTATTTATTTATTTATTTATCTTTTAAAAGTTTGTTCCCACTGTTAAAGTTTCTTCTCCCTTCGACCGAGCCGCCGCAGCCTTGGCCCGGTTTATTCTCAAGAATCCTCCAAAATATTTCAAACGGCCTTTAAATCGCGCGATCAACATCCCCAAATGCTGCATCGCTTCCAAGCCCCTATACGCATTATTATTATTGTTGTTTACTTGTTTGTTTTTTTTTTTTAGCTTCAACACATTTGGCAAATCGTCATCGTCGTCGTCATCATAAAAATAACAAAACATGGACATTAAAAACAGACGAAGCTCAGTTCACATCAAAGAATACAGATATTATATCTTTACCCACAAAAAAGTTTTTGTTACGACTAGCTAGAAAAAAAAATTGAAAGAAAACATCACCATGTTATACAAGTGTGTGTCTGTCTGCGTGTGTGTCAGTTCATCAGAAAATGTTGAAGGAGTAGTGTGTTTGTAGTTTTATATCTGCTCACGATGTCTAGCTTTCCGTGTGTGTGTGTGTTTAAGTGTAAACTTATATTAACAAGCAACATGTCTTTCATTACCTTGCCCTCTTTAATAAAAGCAAAGAAAAAAGAAAAATAATAATAATAATAATAATAATAATAAACCCACATCACATCAGAACCATTTTCATTCCCAAAGTAAGCATCCAAATCCATCACCACATAGAAATCGTCAGCTGGCCACTAAAAAAAAAACAAAAAACAAAAAGAAAAAAAACAACAACAAAAAAAAGAATATTTTAGTGTCAACTATATATATATATTTATATTTTTGTTCTTTTTTACCAACCAAACATATGGTATATTGTGTGTTGCTATGGTTATGGTCCCTGGCAACATCATGAGAGAAAGTACAATGATTAAAATAAAGACACTGATCCCCCAACTTCATCCAGCTATGTATGTGTATCTGTGTGTTTATGTTCCTGCTTCTTTCCGTCTAATTATCTTGTTGTTTTTTTTTTTTTAAGTCGTCTTTGTGCAATGAATCGCGCGCATGTGTGTGTATGTGTGTGTGTGTGTGTGTGTGTGTGTGTTTGCGTCGGTCTGGTTTTGTGTATCTTACATGTTCTTTTGGCGCTTTTTAGTGTAAAGTATTTGTTCAGTATCTAGAGAGGACTTGTTTAAATGCTACACGTTTAGTGTTTGTGTTTGTGTTTGCGACACCACCGAGGTCCCCACCCCAGCGGCGGGGATGGGGACGCTGAGGCGTCGTAGGCATAGTATTTAGTGTTTAGTCTAGTTTGTCTTTTAGTGTATGCCGCTGTTAGTGTTTGCGTGTGTTTGTTGTTTAGTGTTGTATACTGGCGGGCAGCGCGGCCCCCGGTTCGGTGGGTGGGGCCTCGGCCGCGCGTTGGATACCGCGCGTTTCTACGCGCTGGCGCTGATGCTCTGTTTGTAGACGGCGTGGTAGGCGTTCCGCAGCAGGACGTAGGGGAAGCAGGACTCCAGCAGGTCCATGGTCAGGAAGGGGGACTCCTGCACGATCTGGACACGGGAGGGACAAACATTTAGCGCCGGAAAAACATTAAAACGCTCCCACGTGAAGAAAAAATGCTGCTTTACTGTCTCCTCGGTCTGGGTTTGGGTTTTTTTGCCCTCTCACCATGTCTAGCAGCAGGTAGACAGATTCTCTGTTACGCGTCGTCATCTTATCCGTCTCCTGGCCGATCTTCAACAGGCTGGATGAGGCAAGCTGCGCGCACCGAACACACACACACACACACACACACACACACACACACACACACACACACACACACACACACACACACACACACAGGAAGACATGTCAGACAGACGCAGATTCGCTAAATCTCTCCCACTAGTTGTGTTTTCTATTAATTTCCTCGCTGCGGTCTCTGAAATTTCAGCAAAAATAAACCGTGAATCAGACGTTTTCATCAGCGTCCCTTAATCAAATGTGTTTAAGAGGATGAGGCTTGAATACACGATTAACGGAGCAGCAGGATCGGTGATACTTAGCATCTCGCTGCTGCTTCCCCTCTAGATGGGGTTTTTTTCCTTTTTCTTTTTTTCACGGAATAAATTTTCCTGCTCTGATCGGACGTGTTCAGTGGTTTTTTTGTTTTGTTTTTTTTTTTTTCAAATCAGCTGCCATGGTGACAGACGGGGGGAGGAATGTAAATCAGGGCCACAGTCCAGAACCGAAACCAGGGACGCTGCGACCACGACCTCCGCTGACTCCTCTGCCGCTTCCGGAAAAATCAAAAGAGTCGTCAAACGTTGGCTGCGGTGAGCGGCGGCGTGACGTGAACGTTTTGTCTGCGGCACAACACAGAAGAAGTGGGTGCAAAAAGAAAAGAAAACAAACCAAAACCGTGTTGAATCTTCTCTTTTTTCCACCTAATGTAAAACGACAGGACGACGAAGCTGACTCCTGCGAAATGACCACAAATGAAATATCTGTGCGTCTTACGGCCAGAAACTCCTTCAGGCGATCCTCTATGCTTCCCTTGTGGATGGTGAAGAGAGCGGCGGCGATCTGGTTGATGGCCTTGGCCAGGCAGTGGATGTTGTTACAGTGGCCTGCAGGGGGCAGCAAACACACACACACACACACACACACACACACACACACACACACACACACACACACACACTAGGGGTCACTAAGAAAATAAGAAGACATCATCTTCATCTGGAAAATCAATTAATTCTGGGTTAATTTCTGACACGTGTGGCTCTTTAAGGACTTTCAGGGCAGGGGGGGGCGTATGGATTTCTTTATTTTTCTTTTCTTTTTTGTATTTCATGCAGACGACGGCTAACACATGCGTATGTGACATGCATGATGTGCGCGGATGTGAAAACACGCACGCAGATGTGAGTCTTTTAGCATGACGGCGCCGTGTATTCCAGACGCTCTGTCGGGGAAACCAATTGCCTTCTGACGCGCGGTCTGCATACCAACAGCGGCCGGGGCCCATCACGACTCATTATCCCTTTCTAATGCCCCTTATTGTGCCTTTCATTTCAAGGTTGTTAGTCGGCGATGTCTTGATAATTCGCCCTTTGAGCGACAAACCCTCTGATAGCTCGTTTAACCGCTACGGCGTGTGTCTCTATTGCAACGAAAATCAGGTTTATTCAACTGAATACATCTTTGTCACTGAAATACATGCAACAGATGAGGATATAAAAGGTCACAAGGAGTGAAAACGACCTTTAAGAGATGCACTGGTATTTTCATAACACGCAGCGAACGAATCAGTGAGAGGGGGCGCGGGGTCCGTCTCATCTGCATGCGACGCCGTCTCAAGGCGCCTCTGCACTTAATTATTTTCTCCGCAACGAGTAATATTTTCTCCCGCGCCGCTCTCAGGCTCTCCACAACGATTAGTCAATTGATTAGTCAAACGGGCTGAATATTAAACAGCAACTGTTGTGATAATCATGACCCCCCCCCCCAAAAACTTAAAGAAAAAAAAGAAAAGCAAAACGTTCCCCGGTTCTTTGCTTCTTAAAGGTGAGAGACTTTTGCTTTTCCGAAGTCAGATTATAGTAAATTGAAACGCTACTGTGTTTGTGGACCGCGGGTCTGATGAAGACGAGATGAGACGCTAAAGCCGCTGTGTTTTTAAATCAGCCTGACAGGGACTGAGGGACCGATCCGGTGAATAGCGGCCTGGGTCCTACCTTCGATGGCCGGGCTGTACTGGGACATCACGTTGCTGGCCAGCGTCGGCAGCGAGACGGCCACGAACACCATCAGCAGGCAGGCGATCTTGTACTCCTCCTCCGGACTGATGTTCTCTGCACAGGTGTGTAAAGCAGGTAATTAAACGAGATGCGGGAGATGGATTCAGTTTTTATTTGTGCGTTTCTGTGTCGGGGTCTCACCGCTCTTTTGCGAGGACAGGGCCACGACCAGGGCCGGATCGATCTCACAGGGCAAACCCGCCGCCGACGACAGCTCGTAGACGTTCATGGCCACCTGGAAAACAGAGGAAGTTTCCAGAATGTCTGAGCGTGGGGCAGAAGGCGGGGAGGTTATAATTATTTGCTTTCCCTTTTTTTCCCCCTCATCCGTGAGCATGTTTCACCTTCATGTCCGTCTCCCGGGGAATGTGGTCCTTGAAATCTTCTACCGAACTGACCAGGAAGGGGATGTGACAGGACAACACCTGGAAGAAGCGGGGACGAGGACACAGTCCAGTCAGAGAGAGAGTGATGCAACATCTGCACTCGGCAAGGACGTTTTTTTTAAAATATTAATAAATGTGACATTGAAGGAGCCAACTCCTTCCAATTATTGTGCTTAAATTAACAGATGGTGTGTGTGTGTCTCACATCTCTCAGAGCCTCCTGGGCGAGGGAGCGGAAGGACAAAATGACCCCAATGATGGTCATTCGCTTCAAAACGCTGTCCACAGCTACAAGCAAACACGAAAACAAACGTCGGTAAAACAGGTGATTCTAGAAAAACCCATCGGTAGAATCAGTGACGATAAATATCACAGTAATCAATCTTGATCCAGGTCTTTAACAACAGAATAAAGCTGCTTTACTTCCTAGGGAGTGTGTGTGTTTTTTTTGTGTTGACTTTTAATTGCCTTTCAGCCACTAAGTGCTAACAAACCTTTAAAAAAAGAAAGAAAGAAAATAGAAAATAAGGACGTGGCTTCGTGAATTAACCGAGAAGCTTTACACAGACGTGGGACAAGTCACGACAGCAGAGCGACAAGTCACGCGAAGGATATTCGGCAACTTAAGTGTTGAGAATTTTGCAGTCATATGAAACGGTACTGTGTGTGTGTGTGTGTGTGTGTGTGTGTGTGTGTGAGAGTGCGATTACAGGTGAGTTTCTTGAAGAGCGCGGCCATGTGGTCCGGTTTGTCAAAGCTCGTCCTCATCTGGGTCAGAACCTCCATGTTCTCAACCACCAGTTTCTACACAGCGGGAGATCATAGATCATTGATCAGAGATCACAGATCATAGATCATACTCTTACTTCACGTGGATTCTGCTTTTCACTTCTATTCATGTACAGTTTTTAAAAACAGATTTTTTTTTTAACTTCAAGGCCATTATTCATCATTTGTGCAAACAGAAAAAAACAACAATAACAACTGTTTAATACTCAAAAGTTAAAAGTCTGTGATTCTTTTTGATATATTCACTCAGTTATAAAGCTTTGCAGCTGCACTACATCATGGTTTATCAATGACAAACATATTGCTCCACTCCCGATAAATAAAGCTTCACCAGAACTGGTTCTGTGGTTGCAATTCAAAAGCAGCTAAGAAAAAAAATGTCTGTTGTTTTATACAAAACTTGATTTTCCGTAGTATTAACTGTCTTATCTATCATCTAGAAAGTTTTTTTTTTTTTTAATTTGTTAGTTTATTTGATGATGGGAATAAGGTTTGTTACTATCAGTGTTTCTCAGATGTCCTGCACATAAACTGAGGCTAATCTGCAGTTCCAGGCTCTGGTTAGACTTTTAAATTCGAGTCGATCCTGTGAAGTTAAAGCTTTATTTTGTGTTTATCAGCACAGGTCCGTGTGTGTGTGTGTGTGAGTGTGTGAGTCTACCTTCAACTCCGCCACCTGTGACGAGATGTGCCACATCAGACTCTCGCTGAGGAACTTCATCCCATACGGCCCCAGCAGCTCCGACAGTGAACGCATCTCTGTGAAACCACACACACACACACACACACACACACACACACACACACACACAATAATGATTGCAAGTCCCATGGATTGCGTGCTTTTCAGCAGGGAAAATTAAATGTGCGTGCAGCGGGAGAAAGGAAGCCTCGATCACAAGAAGACTAGGGCAACATCTCTAAGCCGTGTTTATTTGACTATGATGTGCTTATGTGAGTGTGAATATGTATAATTTTCAGAACAGAACTGTCCAAACAAGCATTTTGTTCTGTGGGGAAAACAAAAATTGGAAACCAGCGCCGAATTGCATTCACACGCAAAGTCAACTCTCTTATTCCCCAGCAACATTTATTTTACACCTGGACAGCGAGTGTAAAAGTGCGTGTTTGCACCAGAGATGTCGGAGTACTCCTCAGCGTTGAAGGTCAGCTCGTTCTCGGTGGGCAGGTTGACGAAGGCCTTCATGGCGGGGAAGTAGGCGATGTGTCCGTTGCTGACCTGACGCAGCAACGTCTCCAGGTACCTGGAAAAGAAAAAAAAACCTGCTGAATAAGGGCCACAGGTTTTAGTTCATCCTTCGAGTTGTGGCTCCATAGAGGGAGCATCCCCTTCTCTGAATTTATTGCAGAAATACATCTGTTATGTTGCTAAATGGGATTTTCGCCCCCCCCCAAAAAAAAAAAAATCAAAAGAGAGAAATAAACGACATCCAAATTATACAGTTGTGAACTTTAACAACAATCCTGCAGGTTCTGTTTCCCAAAATAGCAAAGTCTGACATTTAGATGTTTGTGCTGCAAAAGAATTTCCTGCAGGGACAAAAAATACAAAAAACAAAAAACAAACCCCTGTAACTTTAAAAAAAGATTTCCCTCTGCCCTGTAAATTATACGTTTTATCTGTTGTTATAATAAAAGAGCTTCCCCACGAAAGGAAATCTGCTCCCAGAGAGAGCTGTTTGAGAGGGAAGATTAGATTACACATTAACTGGCAGAGCAAATACAGATACAATCTGACTGAATAATGAAAGAGTAATAATTTCTTATAGCTGGAGAAAGAGGTCAAATTATTTTACCTGCGTGGTATCTTATCATTCCTAGTTGTAATGTTTTCTAGGAAACCTCTTGCTTTGGGACTCCTGCAAATTCCTAAACTGGTTCAAAGGGAACATACCAGTTTGTGTACAGACTGGTGATGGTGGGTTCCCCATGGCTGTCCAGGTGCTGCGTCTGCTGCAGGAGGACGTTGTTGAAGACGCGGGTGATGTCGATGGTGACGTAGTTCTCGATGGACTGCAGCACCGTCATGTAGGCCCGGACGCTGGTCAGCAGCTCGCTGGGCTTGGCTATCTCCTGGGTGGCCTGGTTGTACATGGTCATGCCCACGATAGACCTAGCGGCGCAGTGATGGTCGGAGATTAACAGAAGAAGAAAAATAAATAAATAAATACAGCAAGAGTGAATTTAAAAACTCAAAAACTCCTACAGACACAAACAAACCGGCAAGAGAAAAGAATTGAGCAAAATTTTAGCAAGAATTTGCAGAAGAAAAAAATTTAAAAGACACTCTTCACACTCCTCTTTTGGGTGTTTTTCTTTTTCATATGATTTCCTTTTATTTTCTGTCCGATCACTCATATCCAACAATTAATCATCTTCCAAAGACGTTAAAGAAGTGACGCTGACTGTTCCACTTATTACTGACGGCTGGCTATAATAAAAATAGTCTAGGGAATCGATCCTTTCTCTATTCATTGTTGGCTAAATGTCTGGTATATTTAATTCATTAATCAAAACTGCGTGTACTTGGTGAATCGGATCTCCAGGTGCGAGGTCAGGTACTCTCTTGGCGTGAACGTGTGCTCCCAGACCACCAGGTTTGGAACGTAGTTGATGGAGAAGCAGAGTTCGGACAGCGCCGTGTGGAGTTTGTCCAAACTGGAGGAGAGAAAAAACATAAAACAAAAAAAGCAATAGGGTCAGAGGGGGGTCTGCTGCGATGACGAAGAGATGACGGAACTTTGGTTGATCTGTGTGGGGAAGGTGGGTCTTTGCAGCAACGAGATACAACAACAGCAAGACTTTATTTGTACGAATGATAAATCAACAGTTTGAGCCCTTCAGATGAAGATTAACAGCTGTTTACATTATTGCTGCATGAACAAAGATGCAACTCTAGTGTTAACAGGGATTCAAACTAACAATAAACACAAGGTTAATAATCTATTATTAATAACAATGACAAAATCAACAGTAATGATTTATTAACAGAAGCATAAAGAGAGACTGAGACAAGAGCTTTCATTTTTTTCACCCAAGGACACTGACTTGGTGACTAGTAGTCTGTTCTTCCTCATGCTCTCCACCCCTGGCTTCTCCCTCTCCGGCTCGCCTTTCTTCCCCGTCGCCTTCTTGCTCTTTTTGTTCACGGCCTGGCTGATGGTCTTCGCACAGTGCTTTGGGAGCAGCTGGAGATGGGGGGGGCAACAGTCAGGGAAGGGAAAGAGCGAGATGGGGCATCGTGGGACATACAGGCCAGCAAGAGGGGCCGTCTTAGCGGTGGCCTAGCTGATGTTCTCTGGCACAGCGGCTTTACTTTAAAGCAGGAAGTGAGACCAGCGGGCAGATGGAGATAAACTTAAGGAGCTTTTAACAACATGCATCACCAAAAGACTTGCAACATTAATGTGACAGCATGTAATATTATGCAGTGGGTATAAATGTCCATTTGTTCCTAGTCTGCTGCTGTGTCAAATCTCGAGACATCAGAAAATGTCCTTATAGGACTTTTATTTTAACAGTCTATCTCCAGAAAACTTTACGACTTTACAAAAAAAACAAACAACAAGGAAAAAAACATCTCACTTTTCCCTAAAATAACTTGTTAAACAATGGTTTAAGTATTAATCTGTTTCTACATTTATAAGCCAGGTGCTTCCAGTTGTGACTTATTACTGGGGGATCTGTTTTCATTTAGTTCAAAAACATCAGGGGTTCTAACAGACGCTTTCAGTGTTTGTTCCTGAAGGGATATTTCAACATTTTGGAAAAATGCGCTTATTCTCTCTCTCTGGCAGAGAGGTTAGATTAGAGGATCGATACCGCCCTCGTTTCTGATCAACACCGCTCTCTGAGTAGCACTCGACTGGGACCAGTGTCTTGCTGGAGTCTCTCCGCTGGTTGCCTGGCAACTGAGCAGAGTGCCCCCCCCCAAAAAAAGTCCAGCACATAACCCTGTTTAAAACAGCAAATTGCCGTTTTTTTACACTTCGGTCTTTGCACGGATAAAACGAACAAGATATAACGTGTTTATTAGTGCAATTCAGAGGCGCTGATCCAGGCGACATAAAGTCTTAATGCTAAGATAAGCTAATCGGCTGCTGACTGCGGTAGTATATATCCGCTGCACAGAAACAAGAGTGGTATTGATCCTCTTCTCTAAAGCAAGGAAGCAAACAAGTGTATCCCCCCAAAATATATTAACTATTTCTTTGAAGTGGCCGCCTGTGTGTGTGTGTTCCTACCTGGTCGCTGAGTGTACACTGTTCAGTGCAGATGTCAGTGATCAAGTTTCGGGCCTGTTTGGCCATCTCATCCAGAAACATGTTGCACAGCGACAGGCTCCGGTCGCCTATGTGGTGACGCTGCACCGGAAGAAAAACATGGGAGTAAATAACACTGTCCTCCCCACCATGAGCGTACGTTTTTGCTAACAGTGTGTGTACGTCAAATTAATGTGATTTGCGGGCGCCAGGAACCACATGCGTGTGTTCACCTCCTCGGGACAGAGCTCGTGTGTGCAGGACATGAAGTGTGTGCAGAGCAGAGGGAAGCAGATGGAGTGTCGGCTCTGGGAGGGAAGCTCCAGGCACTGCTGGAACATCTTCTCAAACGCACGGCTGTAGAAGCTGCAAACACACACACACACACACACACACACAACACAGGAGGAGACGGATGAAACGGGATACACACATACTTCTATAATGCCTTTCTGCTCACGTGTCGCGCGTGCATCTCACCAGAAAATAGACAGGTCCGACGTCTCCACTAGCATCTCCACCAGAGAATCCACCATCTTTGTGTGGAAGATGATGGTGTTCATCATTTTACCGAGCTCCTTGTGATCGGCTATACCGAGGCTGGCTTTGGAGACGCTTGTGTAGGCCTATGGGGAGGACAGAACGGATGGAGACAGGGGGCTCGGTTACACCAGTGACAGCTCAAAATGGTGTGACTGAGTGCAACGTTCTTTCAACTTGAGATTTTTGTTTAATTTCTTTTCCATGAAACAGAAAAATATTTTTTGTTTTTTTTTTTTTCAAAAGAGAGATTTTAAGCACTAGCTTTTATGTGCACGGCCAAACACACTCATGCGCACATGCACACACACTAACACACACACACACACACACACCTGCAGTCTGAACCAGTCCAGTCTCATGCCTCTGAAGTCAAACACCTCTCCGTCCTCCACTGGAACACAAAAGCACAAAAATCACAGACGTGATCATTAAAAATCCTGTGAAAAATTAAAAATTAAATTAAAAATCCTGGAGTGAAAAACACACAAAACTCTTGAAACTAATATATAATCACAAGTTCTACTCTTATCTTATTCACACCACTATTACCATAACTGTTATGTCTCACTACTGCAATACTGCTCTATTGGTCCTATTGTCCCTACTGCTCCATGTTTGAGTTAAGATGGCACTAAAGGCACTGGTTTACCTTGTTTGACACTGAGAGACGTCATAGTGTTGACAAAAGAAGACATAATAATAGACTCGTCCTCCGGACACACAGAAAGGTTCTGTTGGAAAAACAAAGGTTGGAGGACGGTTAGAAGGACATGCAGTGTGGTCAAATGTCTTTTCCAAAAGACAAATATCAGAAGGTTAAGCTGTCAACCAATGCCAAAGAAAAAAAATGCTACTTATACAGCGTTAGGCAGAATTTTCATCATCGTTCTGGCTTCTGAAACACTTTTACTGACAGTGACAATGATGTTATTACAGCCAAATATCATACACAGAAAAGTAACCTGAAAAAGCTGATAAAAAAGAAGCTGCTGAAATTTCCATAGAAAGCCTGCACAACTAGTTTCATTTTCTGGCCAAAAAAAACAACCAAACAAACAAACAAAAAAAACCTCCGGCAAATAAATACAACACTGTGTTTTTAAAGAGCAGAAGTTAAGATGTAAAATTCAATAAAAACTGTACCTAGGCCAGCTGCTTTTTAATTTCAACTACACCGTTTCTGCCACTATCAGGCTTTTCCAGAAATTCTGTTCGTTACTTATTTTGCAAGACCTATATCTCGTGTTTAGTTCCTGAGATAATGTTGAGCGTTGAACAACACTGTGCTTCAGGAGGGAATGTGCAAACTAATTAAATGTGATCGTGAGTGAAGTGAGAGACTGGTCATTAATCTAAGTGAGATTTTAATATTTTTCATTTATAGTGTGGTCTCCGGAGTTGTGTGTGTCTGTGTGTGGGTATGCGTGTGCGTTTGTGTACTTAGAGTGCACGTGTGCTCATACCTGCACCAGCTCATTCAGCACCACAGCGTCAAAACCAGACAGGTACTGGACATAGTATCGCTGCATCACCGGACCATACTTCCTTACATGAGCTCTGAGCTCCTCCATGTAGAAGATCAGCTCTGCGATGTGCCTGCAAAACACACACGCATACGCACACACACACACACACAAAGCTGAGACCAGAAAACATGCCAAGGATGCACTGATTGCATTTATATAGATGTGAACATGCATCTGTAGTGCAAACGTGTGTGTGTGTGTGCATGCTTGGGCCGTACTTGTCTATAAAGTCATCTGTGCTTTTCTTCTGGATGTTGTCTGCATGTCGAAGCAGCCAGATGATCTCGTCACGGGCGAATGACAACGCCATGAACACAAACAACGCCTGGCGTGACGGAGAGAGAGGGAGAGAGAGAGAGAGAGAGAGAGAGAGAGAGAGAGAGAGAGTAGGAGATAGAAATAATATGGTAGGAAGTAGAGGGGGGCAGATTTAAAGGGAGGGGAAAAAAAAGATATGGCAAAAACCTCCCACAAGATTAATAATTCTCAGATAAATTACCAAGAGCAGTTTGGCAGCAGCTGCATCCTCGCAGTCTCTGAACCAAAAAAGTCTACGGAGTCCGTCTGGCTTAGTGTTTATATCCTGTTACAGATTTATGAAGGTCTCCATCTGGCTGGGCTGTTTTAAAGAGGTAGAAATCTGTCCGTCCTAATAAGCTGCAAACCTCATGAAGCATCATTTAAGCTGGTATCGCAGCGTTTTAAACATCACATATGATGCGAGGTTCCGACAGTCCACGGAGAGAAGGAGAGTAATGTTATAGGGCCGTTTAAGTTGAAGTGTTTAATGTTTTAAGGTGGTACAGAACTGTATATTGTGGTGTCTCTTCTGCAGCATGAAGTAGTTGTCTTAATCTGTTTATGCTGTCATTGCTGTCAAGTGCTATTTCCACTGTTTAAGGTGGAATTTATTGGTAAATCGTGTACACTCTTCTATCGCATGTATTAAATGTCTTATTCTGTTTATGATATCATTGTAACAATGCTTTTATAAAGGAAAATGAATGTATTACTTATTATTTTAGGTCTGTTGGTGTTTGTCAGTTAAGACAGTATGTGAGGGATGAACTAAAACCTCCTTAAGGTGGTATATTATCATGTTTTTGTTTGATGCATCAGGTCACAATAATCTCAGATTTTCAGCCAAGTCCTTCTTTAGAGCTGACCTGAATCACATATGTATTCTTGTCTGATCACGTAAAGTTATTTCACATTTTTGTATTACGATCTTTAAGTAAAAAAAACTCACTAATTAGATTCATTTAAGGTGGTATTTTACCATCGAAGGTATAACTTATCCAGGTTTTTCATTTAGTGCTGCTCATCCAGCTCCTTTGAAACTGAATCTGGGGTTGTTTAAAATGTTATTCTGCCTTTTTAAGGCGGTATTGTGTGTTACCTTGGGACCGAGCAGTCCGGGCTGATCGGCCAGAACAGTGGCCAACTCCTTCAGAGCCGACCTGAGGAACTTGCGCCTCTCTCTGTGCATGGAGCCCCTACAGAGTCAGAGCAGATGCAGGGAGTCAGAGCAGAGCATTAGCAAACACACAAGCATCTCCACCAAATGGTCTTTTGACACTTTCGGGACAATAAAGAGACAAGAGGACACCCCCCCCCCAAAAAAAATGGCAGTGACGGCTGAAGAATGAGAAAGAAGATGAAAGGGGAAGATGGAATAAGTAATGAGGATAAAAGCAGAGATGAGACAGGGTGGGGGTGGGGTGGGGGGTAAAGAGGGGAGGATAAGACAAGAAAAAAAAAATGAATGAAGGATAAAGGGAAGAAGGACGGTATTTGTCTATGTGAGTCTCCCAGAGAGAGACACACAAGGGGGTGGAGGCAAAGATGAAAAAAGGAGACTAATAAAAATAGACTAATAAAAGTGGAAATGTGGGCAGTGGAATAAAGCAATAAAATGTGGATTTTTGCCCGTGTGTGTGAGGGAATAAAAAGTAAAGGCGGGATGAACATTAAAGTTAAGGTGTGTCACGGCAAGGGGATCACCGACACATATATGTACGTACGCATGAGACAGGGCCTGCTCTTTGCACTCTCGGATATCGTTGATCCGCTTGTTGTATCTGGAAGACAGGAGGAAAGGAAGTGTTAAAAAGAGCATTTGTAATATGCTGTATGTGTGTCCATGATTTTGATCATTGATATTCAAAAATTATGGTATATTGCAGGGTTGGCGGAAAAGGTACCAAAGCCCAAAGTGACATCTTCAAAACCCTTGTTTTTTCTGACCCATATTAAAGATATTTAACAAATACATGAGACTATGAACACGTGCAAAATTCAGTGTTTAAACCAATGGAAATTTAGCACTTTTAAATAAAACGGCCCCTACCCCCGGATGTTCACGAACAGATCCTCAGCGGCCTTGTGGATGTGGAAGACCTCATCCCTGAACAGGCAAAGGCAGGTGGAGCTCTGCAGAGCCAGCTTCCATAGAGACAGCGCCGCCGCGTCGCTGTTCAACACCGCGTGACACAGGATGAAACCGACTGGAGAGACACAGGCGGACAGGAGCCATTTAAACAACTGTCAACCAAGTTGGAACAAAAGGGTAGAAAGTTTTCTGCGTCACTCACAGACAATCCACTTCTCCATTGTGTCCAGGGACAGGTATTCGCACGGCATCTAGAGACAGCGAGAGACAGACAGGGAGGATCTGATCACTGATGTTTGCATCGAGAGGAAACGTCATGCACCTACAGGTGAATGAATTAAAAATGGCTTTGTCCTTAAATCCTCAAATTTTTTGATGAGTGGACACAAATACAAAATGTGAGACGCCCCAAAGATGCCTGGCTAGATTGTGGATGGGAAAACCGAAATGAATTATTCATAGGAGAATTTCAGCCATTCGTGGCGCAGTCGTGATACTAACGGTGTCTGACTGAGCAGGGTTGAGCATGGTGGAGGGTGCGGAGATGAGAGAGAGCAGCTGGGCGTTCCTCCACTGGTCGGCGGACAGATTCCTCCGGGGGTAGACCATCTGAAGGCTGATCAATGCATCTGACAGCGACTGCAGGGGAGGAAAGATACAGGAGGAGGAGGAGGAAGAGGAGGAGATGAAAGGAGAGCATCAGAAGTCAGCTTGAATATTACTCATTTTTTCAAAGGGGGAATAAAATGGCAAAAGTCTCATTGAATATTTCTGACAAATAAGACAAATTAAGCAGTTTGACTGGATGTGAATACATATTTCTGCCCCTGACTGTGGATGTACAGTGCATCGCTGTCCTGAGGTCCATGTCCCTGTCATGTGACACAATCCAACCTCATTTGCGTACGAAGTTGATCAAAGCCACAGCTGCAGCGTCGGCGTTTCAGTTGGAACAAAAGTTGTCCACTGCAGGACTTTTTTGCTTTGTTTTTTAAGTTCCAGCTCCCAGATGAAGAGCGGGAAACAGTTTCACCGTCACCGACTGAGCTAAATGTGGCACTAGACCTTTAATGGCAACTGAACCTTGGCTCTAACAAGTGTCGATCCATTGCACACAGGAGAGATTATACTGAAAACATACAGACCTACGTAATAAATTTACTCTATCTTAATGAGACAGTCTGAGAGAGAAAAGTTGATACGTATAAACACTATATACAACAGTAATATACCATACTATAAAAAGGACACGAAAACAAGCAAATCCAAATTTAGTGAATATTAAAACTGCTAAATGAGCACAAAGCACTGTTCTCCAACCTTTCCATGTGGAACAAACTCCTCCATCATCTTCTTCAAGGGGTTTTCGTAATCCACAATCATCTGGCCCAACCTGGGGTACTCCCGGTCACTACAACACACAGAAACACACAGAAACACACACACACACACACACAGCACGGTACGGTACAGTGTTAACGCATGTAGACAATCCCATGTCACACGTGTTCTTCCTTGTGAGTGCCAGTGTGTGTGTGTGTGTGTGTGTGTGTGCGCCCATTAGATTGTCTGATCCGTCGGCTTTGGTATCCCACCGTCACCCACCTGGCTCCGTGGGTCATCTCGTGGGCGTAGTTGTACAGGCCTATGATGGCTTTCCTCTCCTCTATGCGTGACAGTATTATCATCAGCGTGGTGTAGGTCACCACCAGGTCCAAGTAGTTCCTGGTCAGGTCAAAGTTCACCGTCTGGCAGGAGACAAAAACGTCATAACACCGATTTGTTTATTTTGTTTTTTTTAATAAATTGTGAAACTGGTTTTAAGGATTCAAATGGTTGCAAAATTTGTTTTCCAGGACTGAATCATATTGAAATATGTTACTAATATTCCTTCCCTCTTCGTGTTTGTTAATGTGGTGTGTAAATCATTAGAAACATCTCTCACTATAACACAGTCTGGTCTAAAACCCCTGTAAACTGCTACCTCGATCATAAACATATAGTTAAACTGACAGTGTCATCAAAACATTATTAAAAAGGCAGAATTTACACCTGAGCCTTTGTGTCACCAGGTTCACTTACAATATCGAAGAAGACCTGGCAGGCGTCGATGGTGTTCAGCAGCTCACATACATGGTCCTGTTGATGCACAAGTCCACATTAAATAGCCTTAATTAGAATCAGCAGCGTCAGTGTCTCTATGGTTCATCATATTTATATGTGCGTTTTCCTACCTTGAATTCCATGACATCAACGAAGGTGAAATAGTAGAGAGCCAGGTTCTTCAGAATCTCTGACTTCTCCTTCTGCAGCTGTGCCAGCTGTTGCTGTAAGAACCACATGGCAGAGTACACATAGTCACGTATGAATAAATTTTAATAGAAGTATGCGATAAACACAATCTGTTATCACTCATTTTTTTGTAGGTTATTTTTTCCTCCTAAAATAAATAAATAAATAAAATTTGGTTTCTCAGCTTGAGTTCCTAAACCCAGTGACCGTCCTCCCCCTCACAGTGGTTTGATTCTGTTTAGCAGAAATATTGATGAATGAATTTCACATTGCCTACATACATATAACAACATAATTACTGCTGATTTTTGTTTGCCGCCCAGCTTGGTCTGACAGATGCTGATATTAAAACAGCTCCAAAATGAAGACATAACCAGTTCTTTGTCATTTCAAATCTGGCTTCGTTCAACCAAATCATTTTTCTTTTTTCCTTATTGCATTCATTAAGAACTGGAGTGAGACATCTCACTCTCACAATCATTAATTGGACATCTTTAGACCGGTGGGTTGGAATTACAGGGTTTCCCTTCAGGAATCAATGGAGTTCATCATGTCTTCTTCAAATTCATGACAGTTTCTCTTAATTTTGACTAAATTAGCACCAGACTGACATCAATTACGCAGCGCCGCTGAATAATTCACTGATACTGGAGCTAGAAAAAAAGCTCTTGCTTTTCTTTCTTTAATATAAAAACCGGGAGAGACAGAGATAACTGGATACAAAGATTAAAAAAAAAAGACGCCCCTTTAAAATCCCAAATGTATATGAAGTCATTTTACTTTGGTGAAAGGTTTCCATCATTTGAATAGTTCCTGGAACATTTTACAAAGATGAGAGCTCACTCGTATCACTGCATTATTCCTCATGGGATAATGCAGTGACATTTTTTCCAGTCATATTTAATTAAAACTTGTTTTGATTTGATTTTTTTTTTAAACTTTGAATAAACTAAAAACTTGAATATGTGAACATTAAAAAAAAAAAAAGTTTGACCAAAGTAGAGTCTGACTGTCAAAGCAAAGCCAAATGGTCGAACCCAACATTGTCCCGAATTCGTTTTCTGGGTTAGAGTTTGAAGAGAGAAGTGAGATGGGAAATTCACTCAGAGCTCCAAAATCCAAAACATCTTTCTGTGCTTGGTGATATATGTTCAGTTATGGATGCTGTTTTTTCTTTGAAAACACGAAAATAAGTTTCAGCTTTAAAAGACAATCACATCAATCTTCCAACAGGCAAAAGAATGTGTTTATATATAAATATATAAGTCAAAAAAGCGAGATGAAAGCTCAGCTGTAGCTGGTAAGGAGCGGTTTGTATTTACATGACAGAATACTGCATGTAAAACAAACCCGGCTCTGAAGCGGCTGAAGTCAGAACCAAGACCAGAACCAGATCTGGTCAACCAGGTAAAGGGGGGGGGGGCGTAAGAAATGACAGGCGTAGAAGGAGGAGTGTGATGCTGCCATTGCACCAAGGAGCTGAAACCTGTGTTGCTCGATCCATAGTCAAGCAAAAGAGGTTTTGTTTTTCGTCTATAAAAACTTGGATAGGTGATTAGAGGATTTTCTGCCCTTTCTCCCCAATATGTTGCTACCCATTCCCCTGTAGGTCCTGTGGTTCACACCACTGCCAACTGACAGAGGCAGATATGTCCTCTGAACTGTCCTGACAGTTGGTCATAAATACAGAAAACTAAAAGACAACAAAGATTAATGTATCTGCTCCTTAAAACCCCCCTTAGTGCAGGCAGTCACCTAGTTATTCAAACAGCCAGCCAGTCGGTCATCAAGCCCTCTAACCAACTAGCAGCCAGCAAGGAAGCCAGCTGGCAAACTGGCAATCCTGCTAGTCAACCAGCCACACAGTCACTCAGAGGATGAAGGAGAGAAAAGTAAAAATGGTGCCAGCAAAGAGGAGAGGAGGGGAAGGGGGGTAGAGCAAAGCAAAAAACACACTCCAAAACAAAATAAATCACATTATTGCAAAACGTAGATACAAGAACTAAAATACAACAGTTACAGAAACTTAGATACAAAAAACTTACCAAAAAGCACAAGTCCGGAATAAGCCAAGTTTAGCATGCAGAACACAAACAAACACAGAAACAAAGCAGAAAACAACGTAAGAGACCATTTCTGCACAGTTATACTGGATGAAGCAGTTAGCTGGACACACACACACACACACACACACACACACACACACACACACACACACACACACACACACACACACACACACACACACACACACACACACACACACACACACACACACACACACACACACACAAAAACAGAACTGTTTGCTAAATGACAGTTTCACGTACACAGAGGCCAGAAGCTATGAGCTAAGGTAACGAGTAAAGCTGAAAGAAAACATTGGATGAGCAATGACTCAGTTTAGTTCGCTCCACAAACCTGGACTCACACACCCTCTCTCTCTCTCTCTCCCCCCCCCCCCTCTCTCTCCCCCTCTCTCTCTCCCTCTCTCTCTCTCTCTCACGCACGCACGCACGCACACAAAGCCAAACTTAAAATTTGCAATCAGTCTTGTTAAAAACATTGATTTTAAACAGCAGTGCATGTTGTGATCAGGCTAAAAACAAACAAAAAAAACAAAAACAAAAAACTGAACTGAAAACACGAATGAGTCAAACTGTTCGAATAGAAAAAATCTGCCGGTGCACAAATCTCAGGTCGTGTTGCTTGATTTTACAGGGTGACTTCCGTTAAATGGTTAAAAAATAAATAAATAGATTTTAATTTTGATAATGCATTTCACTGCCA